>OW121742.1:36116278-36273778 GCA_933228675.1 Stomorhina lunata | reverse complement strand
TACGTGAGGATTTAAACACATATCACCAATATATGTATGTACAGTGAAAACTCTCGTAACCGGGCATTCACCATCACTTCTTTGTTGTCATGTTATAAGAGGTGTCTGCTTAAAAGAGGTGAACTCTTATACTGGTTAATAAAAAGTTGTGCGTTTATTAGAGGTTTTCAGTTATAAGGGAGTCCGTAAGGAACGGTTTCACTGTATCTTAGAAAAATACTATTATTTTTTTGTCATTGCAAATCAAATCATTTTAACGATAACAAATCATTTAATATTAAAGTGCTATAATATTTCAATTTAAGTTTGGGAAGATATTAACATTACATTTTTCCCAACAATCGTGGAATTGATTTGCATTTCAATGCCGTTAATGTAAAATTTGTAAAAAAAAAATTACAAATTCATAAATATTTTAAAATATTTGTAACTTAATACAACATTAATATATAGAGCACAAGCTTCAATTGTTATTTTTTTTTTAAAGAATCCAATTAATGAAAAATATAAAGTTCAATAGATCTCAAAAAGGGAAATTAGAAAGACATTCAATGAACTTATAGATGACATTTGAAAATTTTTAAATTGAAATGAATAAAAAGAAAAAATTTGTTTACTAGACAAATATGTAAAACATTTTGCAGTTGGAGGTTTATTTATAGAAATGTCAACGATTTTATATTTAAAAAGATTTTTGAACTGAAATTAGATTTTTACTTAGAATCTGTGACTACAGTTGAAGCTCCTTTTTTCAGTTAAAGCCTTTTAAAGAATTTTTTTTTAAAGTTTCTTATTTTTACAGGAAATTTTTCGAAATTTTCTTATTTTTATAGTAAAATTTTCAAAAATTTGTTTATAGTATATTTTTCAAAAATTTCTTATTTTTATTTGAAATGCTTCAAAAATTTCTTGCTTTTATAGGAAATTTTTCAAAATTTTCATATTTTGAGAAGAAATTTTTCAAAAATTTTTTTATTTTTTAGAGGAAATTTTTTAAAAATTTCTTATTTTTACAGGAAAATTTTAAAAAATTTCATATTTTTATCGAATATTTTTCAAAACTTTTTAATTTTTAGAAAAAACTTTTCAAAAATTTCTTATTTTTATAGGAAATTTTTCTAAAATTTGAAATTTTCAAAAATTTCTTACTTTTATAGAAAACTTTTAAAAATTTTTTATTTTTAAAGGAAATTTTTTAAAAATTCCTTATTTTTATAGAAAATGTTTAAAAAATTTATTATTTTTATAGGAATTTTCCCAAAAAATTTTTTTGTATGAAATTTCAGAAAAATTCCTTATTTTTTAAGAAAATTTTTTAAAAATGTCTTATTTTTTTGGGAAATTTTTCAAAAATGTCTTATTTTTATATAAAATTTTTCAAAACTTTCTTAGTTTTGTAGGAAATTTTTCAAAAATTTCTAATTTTTAAAGCAAATTTTTGAAAAATTTCGTATTTTTATAGGAAATTTTCCAAAAATTTCTTATTTTTTAAGGAAGTTTTTCAAACATATTCTAATTTTGATTGGAAATTTTTCAAAAATTTCTTATTTTTTTTAAGGAAATTTTTAAAAATTTCTTAGTTTAATAGGAAATTTTACAAAAATTTCTGATTTTTTATAGGAAATTTTTCAAAACTTTAATATTTTTATAAGAAATTTTTAAAAAATTTTTTGTTTTTATAGGAAATTTTTTAAAAATTTATTATTTTTAAAGGAAATTTTTCAAAATTTTTTATTTCTATTATTTTTTTTTTAAAGAAAATTTTTAAAAATTTCTTATTTTTATAAGAAATTTTTAAAAATTTCTTATTTTATAAGAAATTTTTTAAATTTCTTATTTTTTTAGAATATTTTTCAGAAATTACTTATTTAAAAAAAAAATTCTCAAACAGTTTGTATTTTTATAGCAAATTTTTCAAAAATTTCTTATTTTTATAAGAAATTTTTCAAAAATTTCTTATTTTTAAAGAAATATTTTCAAAAATTTCTTATTTTTATAGAAATTTTTTCAAAAGTTTTTTATTTGTATTTTCAAAAATTTATTATTTTTATAAGAAATTTTTAAAATTTTCTTATTTTTGTAGGAATTTTTTTAAAAATTTCTTATTTTTATAGGAAAATTTTCAAAAGTTTCTTATTTTTTATAGCAAATTTTTCAAAAATTTCTTATTTTTATAAGAAATTTTTAAAAAATTTCCTATTTTTAAAGAAATATTTTCAAAAATTTCTTATTTTTATAGAAATTTTTTCAAAAGTTTTTTATTTTCAAAAATTTCTTATTTTTATAAGAAATTTTTAAAATTTTCTTATTTTTGGAGGAAATTTTTTAAAAATTTCCTATTTTTATAGGAAAATTTTCAAAAGTTTCTTATTTTTTATAGGAAATTTTAAAAAAATTTCTTTTTTTATATGAAATATTAAAAAAAAAAAATTTTATAAGAAATTTTTGAAAATTTTCTTAATCTTATAGGAAATTTTTCAAAAATTTCTTATTTTTAAGAGGAAGTTTTTTAAAAATTTTTTAATTATTTTTTTTTTTTTTTAATTTCTAATTTTTATAGGAAATTTTTCAAAAATTTCTTATTTTTATATGAAATTTTTTAAAAATTTCTTATTTTTATATGAAATTTTTAAAAAATTTCTTATTTTTATATGAAATTTTTCAAAAATTTCTTATTTTTATATTAAATTTTTCAAAAATTTTTTATTTTTATATGAAAGTTTTCAAAAATTTCTTATTTTTATATGAAATTTTTCAAAAATTTCTTATTTTTATATGAAATTTTTGAAAAAAAATTCCTACAAATGAAATTTTTCAGGAACACGATTTTTTCTCATTTGGTTGTTATAAAACCAGTCGAGAAAAGGAGCTACATAATTCTGAGAAAAGAAAACTCTCAAATAAGGACCAGCCTATTACATTATTTAAACAAAAAAGCTGTTACTAAATTAAAATGTAAATATTAGTAAAATAAAAAATTTCATTTGTCATTAATCAATGTCACATAAATCAAAATTATTTGTTCTGATTTTACATAAAAAAATAGTAAATTTTACATAAATTTCCCAAAAAAAAAAATTAAAACAAACATTTCAAAACCACAAAGAAAAACTTTTGATATAAACACAACTGTCAAATAAAATGTTTTATTTGAAAGATATTTTATTTTGAAATATTTCAATTTAAAATGAGATTAATGTCGAAAACGTGTTAATAAAAAATTTCGTTTCTTGCCAAATATAAAAATGTCATACAAAAAAAAATAAATGTCAGACAAAAAAAAAATAATATATTGAAAACATCTGAAATTGTAAGAATTTCTTTCAATTACAAAAGACTAAATATTTAAAAAAATTTTTTGGAATGTATAAAAAAAATAGATATACTGCAGTTTGGCAAGTAATTTCAAATGTTATGATTCTAATTATCTAAGAAAACTTCAATACAAATGCCAATAGTTCAAGTGTCACATAAAATTTTTAAGTACGTTTTTCTCTTAAATTTAAGTGAAACTTTATTATTACTAATAATTTTTATGATAGTAATAAAATTTTTGTTTTCATAACTTATTACTGTTTTACATTTCGTATTTTAATTCTGAACTTACTTATAAATACCTAAAACAAATTTTAAGTAATTTAAAAGTTTCTCGAATTACTTTAAATTTCCTTTATATTAACTTCAGATAAATAAGTTAATGCTATGTTTATACTCCAATTGCTTTAACATCGCTTAATTATTGTGCAAATGCAAAAGTGAAAATATTTATTTTCAATACTAATGGTATTCACTTCACACAAACTTTAAACTTGAAAAAGAGCAAAAAATCACAATATCATAGCACAGTACAAAAATTTTCAGGTGATTGATTCGGGACTCTATTCTGATAATTGTTTAGGCTCTTTAGCTCTAGAAAGGTTGGTTGCGTATACTTAATATATAATGTTAACCAAATATTAATTATACGTAATGTAAGCCTAAAACATGACAAATCCCCCTATACGATACTTTACTAACTTCAAATTAATTTTAAATTATTATTTGATACACCATGACCAAACGAATGATGCAGAAGTTCTTCTTTTTGGGGATACTTTCCTCAACACTTATCAAAATTGAGTCCCGAAATCATGTCTTATACTGTATAATACATGATAAGAATAACTCGTTTTGCTTTTTTCAATCTATTCACGACTTACCAGGACCTGTTGAAATTGAGATGCGAATAATACTATTAAAAATAAGAAAAAAAACTGCAAATTTGTATTTGGCAAGATAAAAGTTGTTGACTTGATCTACCTTAATTTCATGTTATATTGTTGTTGGTTTTCTGAAATAACCACAAAATAACAAAATAAACAAAAGCATTAAACTAAAACAAAAATAAGTACATAAAATAACAAATATAAAGTCCAAAGACAGGACAACAAAAAAAAAACATAAAAACAAAAACGTAAATACCAGGTCATAAATACACTTACCTGTGTTCCTATTATTATATTATACTCCTATTACAAGTCTAGTTCTTAAAATAAATTAAGGCAAAAAATAAATTTTATAAGAAATTTTTCAAAAATATTTTTATTTTTATAAGAATTTTCTATAAAAGTAATAAATTTTGGAAAAATTTTCTATAAAAATAAGAACTTTTTGAAAAATTTACTATAAAAATAAAAACCTTTTGAAAATTTTTTGTATAAAAACAAACAAATTTTTGAAAAATTTTCTATAAAAATAAGAAATTTTTAAAAAATTTAAAAAAATGGGACATTTTTGAAAAATTTCCAACAAAAATGGGAAATTTTTGAAAATATTCCTATAAAAATAGGTAATTTTTGAAAAATTTCCGATGAAAGTAAGAAATTTTTGAATAATTTCCTAAAAAAAATAAGAAATTTTTAAAAAATTTCAACAAAAATAAAAACTTTTTGAAACATTTTAACAAAAATAAGAAAATTTTGATAAATTTTTAATAAAAATGAGAAATTTCCTATAAAAAGAAGAATATTTTGACAAATTTCTTATAAAAATAAGAAATTTTAAAAAAAAATTTGTATAAAAAGAATAATTTTTTGGAAAAATTGTTACAAAAATAAGAAATTTTTAAGAAATTTTCTATAAAAAAAATAAATTTTTGAAAATTTTTCATAAAAATAAGAAATTTTTGAAAAATTTTCAAAAAAATAAGAAAAATTGAAAAATTTCCTATAAAAGATACAATTTTTTGAATTGAAAAAGAATTGGTTGAAAAATTTCCTATAAAAATAACCCATTTTTATAAAATTGCTTATAAAAATAAGAAATTTTTGAAAAATTTTCTATAAAAATAAGAATTTTTTGAAAAATTTCCTATAAAAAGTAAGAAATTTTTGAAAAATTTTCTATAAAATAAGAAATTTTTGAAAAATTTTCTATAAAAATAAAAAAAAATTTTAAAATTTTCTTAAAAAAAAAAATTGGAACAATATTCTATAAAAATAAGAAATTTTTGTAAAATTTCTTATAAAAATAAGAAATTTTTGAAAAATTTTCTATAAAAATAAAAAAAAATTAGAAAAATTTCATATAAAGATAAGAAATTTTTGAAAAATTTCCAATAAAAATAAGAAATTTTTGAAAAATTTCCTATAAAAATAGGAAATTTTTGAAAAATTTCCTATAAAAAAATTTTTGAAAAATTTCCTATAAAAATAACATATTTTTGAAAAATTTTTCTATAAAAATAAAAAAATTTTTGAAAAATTTTATTAAAAAACAATTTGGAAAAATATTCTATAAAAACAAGAAATTTTTGTGTAGTTTCCTAGAAAAATAAGAAATTTTTGAAAAATTTCCAAAAATAAGACATTTTTGAAAAATTTTCCATAAAAGTAAAAAAAAATTTAGAAACATTTCATATAAAGATAGGAACTTTTTGAAAAATTTCCCATAAAAATAAGAAACTTTTGAAAAATTTCCTATAAAATTAAGAAATTTTTGAAAAATTTCCTATAAAAAAAAGAAATTCTTGAAAAATTTGCCTATAAAAATAAGAAATTTTTGAAAAATTTTGTATAAAAATAAAAAAAAAATATTGAAAAATTTTCTTTAAAAAAACAATTTTTTTCTATAAAAATAAAAAAAATTAGAAAAAATTCATATAAAGATAAGAAATTTTTGAAAATTTTCCTATAAAAACAGGAAATGTTTGAAAAACTTCCTATAAAAATAAGAAATCTTTGAAATATTTGCTATAAAAATAAGAAAATTTTTGAAGAATTTCCTATAAAATTAAGAAATTTTTTAAAAATTTTCTCAAAAAAATCATAAATTTTTGAAAAATTTTCTATAAAAGTAGGAATTTTTCGAAAAAATTCATTTAAAAGTAGGTATTTTTTTCAAATTTCTTAAAAAATAGGAAATTTTTTAAAAATTTCATAAAAAAAGAAAGACATTTTTGAAAAATTTCCTATAAAAAGAAGATACTTTTGAAACATTTTCTATAAAAATAAGAAATTATTAAAAATTTCATGTAAGAAGAGGAAATATTTGAGAATTTTCCTATAAAAATAAGAAATTTTTTATAAATATTCTATTTTCATAAAAATTATGCAAAAAGTTTTTTATTTAAATTTAAAAAAATATATATATTTTTATAGAAATTTTCCTAAAGCTTTTTTGTTTTGACTGTATTTAAAAACTTCTAATTTTATAGGAAATTATTAAAAATTTCATATTTTTATAGAAATATTTCAAATATTTCCTTTTTTTATAGAAATTTTACAAAAACTTCTTTTTTTATCGTATTTTTTTTAATTTCTTTTTTTCAAAATTTTCTTTTATAGGAAACTTTTCATAAATTTTTAATTTTTAAAAAATTTTTAATTTTTTAAAAAATTCTTATTTGAAAGGAAACTTTTCAAAACTTCTGGTTTTTATAGGATATTTTTTAAAAATTTCTCATTTTTTAATAAGAATTTTTTAAATTTTTCTTATTTTTAAATGAAATTGAAAATAAGGAATTTTTTTAAATTTCTATTTGTATAGAAAATTTTTTTAAAAAGTCTTATTTTTTGTGGGAATTTTTTTCAAAAACTATTTTTTTGAGCAAATTTTTCAAAAATTTCTTAATTTTATAGGAAATTTCTCACAAATTTCTTATTTTAATAGGAAATTAAAAAAAAATTCTTATTTTTATAGAAAGTTTTTGAAAATTTCTTATATATATAGAAATTTTTTGAAAATTTCTTATTTATATAGGTAATTTTTCCAACATTTCTAACATTTATAGAACATTTGCAAAAGTTTTTTATTCTTATGGAAAATTTAATAAAAATTTCTTATTTCAATAGGAAATTTTTTAAAGATTTCTTATTTTTATAAAATTTTTTTTGAAAATTTCTTAATTTTATAGAAATTTTTTCAAACATTTCTTTTTTCAAAAATTTCATACTTATTTCTTTTTTTAAGGAACCTTTTTACAAGAAATTTTTCGAAATTTTTTATTTTTGTAGAATTTAAAAAAGTATTTTGGTCTTGAATTTTAAGCCGCTGCCTAATATTGTAAGATTTTATGCTCTTATCGAAATCGTAATAAGTTCTTAAACAAAACCAAAACAATTTTATGTACTAAACGAATTATCTGAATCCACTTCATTAGAGATGTTTCTAATTTATTGCTTTGTTTTTCTTAGGTTTGGTGAAAATCTACGGACCAACAACAGCTAAATTTAATGAAAGCATTTTTTGTTTTGCTCCTTTTAAAGGTCAATAGTATCAAGGAAATACTTGTATAAAAAATAAGGAGTCAAATTCGAAGTAAGTTCAATTTTAATGAAAATATCTCCATATATTAGTTTATTTTTAATGGAACGATTTTACACACTTTTATCACATAATTTACATATCCTGATAGAAAGTTTTTCTGCTTCGGGGAATAATATAAAAATATGGATAATATACATCATAAAAACTTAATGATTTGCTACTTTTCCTCGACAATATTAAATTAAAAGTTCCTTCACTTTATTATGTTTTCATTACATAAAATTACAATATTTATCATTGGTTATTTTTTTTCCCTATTTAAAACGTTTGCTTTTATTTTTCCCTTTTGCATTTAACCGCATAATTTCTGCTATTGAATTCATGGTTATATTATTTATACGAGTATTTAGTTATTAATAGTTCATTCACGTTTTTCATTTTTTAATGAAAGCAAGTGTTTATAAAGCAAAATATATAATAAAGTTGATTAAGGTCGACCTTATGAAAATATCTTCTCAATATAAGACATTTTTAAAAAACTTCCTTTACAAATAAAAAAAATCTTTTAATAAATAAATTTTTGAAAATTTTCCTAAAGAAATAAGGCCTTTTTAAAAAATTTCCTATAAACATAAGAAATTCTTGAAAAATTCCCTATAAAAATAAG
Organism: Stomorhina lunata; assembly: GCA_933228675.1. Classification (NCBI taxonomy): domain Eukaryota; kingdom Metazoa; phylum Arthropoda; class Insecta; order Diptera; family Rhiniidae; genus Stomorhina; species Stomorhina lunata. The sequence goes on along the minus strand of OW121742.1, from coordinate 36,265,365 downwards.
AAATTTTTGAAAAACTTTCTATAAACATAAGAATTTTTTGAAAAATTTCTTATAAAAAAAAATTGAAAAATTTCCCACAAAAAATTTTTTTTTAATTTCATATAAAAATAAGATTTTTAAAAATATTATAAAAATAAAAATTTTTAAAAAATTTCCTATAAAAATAAGAAATTTTCTAAAAATTGTCTATAAATATAATAATTTTTGGAAAAATTTCATATCAAAAAAAGAAATTTTTGAAATAGTTCCTATGAAAATATGAAACTTTTTACAAATTCCAAAAAAAAAAAAAAAATAAGAAAAGAATGAAAATTTTTTTCTAAAAATAAGAAATTTTTGAATAATTTCCTGTAAAAATAAGAAGTTTTTGAAAAATTTTCTATTAAAATATGAAATTTTTAAAACTTTCCTTCAAAAATATGAAACTTTTGAACAATTTTTTGTAAAAACAGAAATTTTTAAAGATTTTCTTATAATAAAAAGAAATTTTTTAAAATTTGTTATAATAATAGGGAATTTTTGAAAAACGTCCAACAAAAATAAGAAATTTGTGAAAAATTTTGTATAAAATAAGAAATTTTTGAAAAATTTCCTATTAAAATAAGAAATTTTTTAAAAATTTCCCATAAAAATATTGAAATGAAATTTTGCAAAAATTACCTGTTAAAATAGGAAATTTTAAAAAAATCTAATATAAAAATAAGAAATTTTTGAAAAATTTTATATAAAATAAGAAACTTTTAAAAAATTTTGTATAAAATAAGAAATTTTGAAGAATTTTGTATAAAATAAGAAATTTTTAAAAAATTTCCTATAAAAATAAGAAATTTTTGAAAAATTTCCTATAAAAATAAGAAATTTTTGAAAAATTTCCTATAAAAATAAGAAATTTTTGAAAAATCTCCTATAAAAATAAGAAATTTTTGAAAAATTTCCTATAAAAATAAGAAATTTTTGAAAATGTTCCTATAAAAATAAGAAATTTTTGAAAAATTTCCTATAAAAATAAGAAATTTTTCAAAGATTTCCTATAAAAATACAGAAAATTTTGAAAAATTTCTATAAAAATAAGAAATTACTTTTTAAAAATTTCTTATTTTTATAAAAATAAAAATTTATTGAAAAATTTTCTATCAATCTAATAAATTTTTTAAAAATTTCATATAAAAATAATAAATTTTTGAAAAATTTCCTATTAAAATTTAAAAATTTTCTATAAAAAATAAATTTTTGTAAATTTTCTTATAAATACAAAAAAAATTTGTAAAATTTTCTATAAAATGATAAATTTTTAAAAAATTTTCTATAAAAATAAGAAATTTTTAAAAAATTTCCTATAAAGATAAGAAATTTTTGAAAAATTCCTATAAAAATAAAGAAATTTTTGAAAAAATTTCTATAAAAATAAGAAATTTTTAAAAAATATCCTGTAAAAATAGGAAATAATAAAAAAATTTAATACAAAAATAAGATATTTTGAAAAAATTAACATAAAAATAAGAAATTTTTAAACAATTTCCTATAAATTTAATACATTATTTTATTTCAAAATTTCCTATAAAAATAAGAAATTTTTAAAAAAATTGTATTAGAAAAAGAAATCTTTAAAAAATTCCTATAACGAAAAGAAATTTTGAAAATTTTCCTATAAAAATAAAAAATTTTTTTGGAAAATTTTCTATAAAATAAGAAATTTTTCAATAATTTTCTATAAAAATAAGAAATTTTTAAAAAATTTCCTATAAGGATAAGAAATTTTTGAAAAATTTCCTATAAAAATAAGAAATTTTCGAAAAATTTCCTATAAAATTAAATAAATTTCCTATAAAGTTAAGAAATTTTCAAAAATTTTTTTGTAAAGTTTCCTATAAAAATAAGAAATTTTGGAAAATGTTTCTATGAAAATAGAAATGTTTTAAAAAATTTTCTATCAAAATAAGAAATTTTTAAAAAAATTTCCTATAAAAATAAGAATATTTTGAAAATTCCTATTGAAATACGAAAATTTTGAAAAATTTGCTATGAAAATTAAACAAATTTAAAAGTCTTCCTACAGAAATAAGAAATCTGTGAAATATTTTAATTAAAGATACACATTTTTTTGAAAATTTGCTATAATAATAAGAAATTATTGAAAAATGTCCTATAAAAGTAAGAAATTTTTTAAAAGTTTAATATAAAACGACGAAATTTTTGAAAAATTTCCTATAAAAATTAGAAATTTTTAATTTGTTTTTATAAAAATAAGTTTTTAAAAAATTTCCTATAAAAATAAGAAGTTTTTGAAAAATTTCCGATAAAAATAAGAAATTTCTGAAAAAAATTCTTAGAAAAATATGAAGTTTTGGAAAAAAATTTATTAAAATTGTTAAATGAACAAAATATCCTATAAAAATAAGAAATTTTTGAAAAATTTCCTATAAGAATGATAAATTTTTGAAAAATTTCTTATAAAAATAATAAATTTTTAAAAAATTTCCTATAATAATAAGAAATTTTTTTAAAATTTACTATAAAAACAAGAATTTTAAAATTTTCTATAAAAAAAAAAAAGATTTTTTTTTAAAAATTTCTTATAAAACTAAGAAATTTTTTTAAATTTCCTTTAAAAATATGAATTTTTAAAATTTTCTATAAATATGAGGAATTTTTGAAAAATTTCCTATAAGAATGATAAATTTTTAAAAAATTTCTTATACAAATAATAAATTTTTAAAAAATTTGCTATAATAATTAGAAATTTTTAAAAATTTACTATAAAAATAAGAATTTCGAAAATTTTCTATAAAACTAAGATTTTTTTGAAAAATTTCTTATAAAACTAAGAAATTTTTTTTAATTTCCTTTAAAAATATGAATTTTGAAAGTTTTCTATAAAAATGAGGAATTTTTGAAAAACTTCCTATAAAAATAAATAAATTTCCTATAAAGTTAGGAAATTTTTTTCCTATAAAAATTAGAAATTTTTGAAAATTTCTTATTGAAATAAGAAACTTTTGAAAATTTCCTATTGAAATAAGAAACCTTTGAAACATTTTCTATAAAAATAGGAAATTTTTGAAAAATTTCCTATTAAAATAAGAAATTTTTAAAAATTTCCTATTAAAATAAGAAATTTTTGAAAAATTTCCTATTAAAATAAAAAATTTTGAAAAAATTTCTGTAAAAATAAGAATTTTTGAAAAATTTGCTATAAAAATACGTAGGTTTTTGAAAATTTCCAATAATAACAGGAAATTTTTGAAAAATTTCCTATATAAATAAGTAATTTTTTGAAAATTTCCTGTAAAATAAAGAAGATTTTTAAATTTTATTTTTAAATATTTGTAGCTGGTATATAGGGTACAAGCTGTAATTTTTTTAAATAAAAACCCATTCTGGTGTTAAAGTACATTGTAAAATCAAGTAAATATGAGATTCAGTTTATGTGACCATAATTGCATATTCAAGACAATACTCGTTTCATGGCGGAAACAATTGTTTGTAATGGTTTTAAGTGGTTTTTATACTGATATATAAATGTGCATGTATAAATTTATGTAAGTGAGTTTATAAAAAAATAATATATATTTTTATGTACAATCAAATATTAGTGCTTTAATCTACAGTATAAATAGAATGTTTCGCAAAAACAATATTTTTTTTTTGATAAGTTTTAACAATATCATCAAAAGCAAAACTCTAGTGGGAATCTAAAGAAAATGACTTTTAGATTTCTATTGACTAAATCTTAAGTCACAAATGCCAAAAAACTTAAGCACACAAATACGTGATTCAATTAAGTGCATAATTCCCTGCATACCAATAACTCACTTCCTGTTTTTCTTATCTCTTCTGGCTTAAAAGTCTTGCGGGAATCTATACCATGGGGATATCTTGTGGTTTGAAATATAAAAAATTTTACCAAAACTTTAATGAGAAAACTAAGTAAATGCAATAAATAAAGTTTAGCAAACATATTTGTATGAGTTTGTGAATAAATCAAAGTCAATAACTAAAAATTGATGAAAATTCATATACATTTGACGAGTCTACATACTCAGATTGGATTTTTTATTAAGAGTATACAAAATTTACAAGTTTTAAGATCCTTGAACTGTAGTAACTTTATTATAGTCTAAGATTTAGAAGCAAAAACATTCTAATTGTAAAAGCATTTTTTTGTACATCTAAAATTCTCATCTAATATCACATACAACTTATAATATCTATGCTTTACTTAAATAGTATGAATAACACAAGTTTTCTTATTTCTTAGAATTTTCTTCTGGAAACTATCTGGAACTATAAACCAAACTGGCAAAACTCAATTACCCTTAAGCTTGTCTGCAAAAAAAACTCTACGTAATAAATAACACACATGTTCTGATATATTTAAATAGTTACCATCTATTTTATTTCCCCTAAGACTACAGAAAAACATTTCTATAGAAAAGTTGACGATAGAAAGACACGTCTATAGAAAAGTCAACGATAGGAAGACATTTCTATAGAAAAGTCGACGATAGGAAGACATTTCTATAGAAAAGTTGACGATTGGAAGACACTTCTATAGAAAAGTTGACGACAGGAAAACATTTCTATAGAAAAGTTGACGATAGGAAGACATTTCTATAGAAAAGTTGACGATAGGAAGACCTTTCTATAGAAAAGTTGACGATAGGAAGACACTTCTATAGAAAAGTTGACGATAGGAAGACACTTCTATAGAAAATTTGACAAAAGGTAGAAATTTCTTTAGAAAAGTTGACGATAGGAAGACATTTCTATGGAAAAGTTGACAATAGGAAGACATTTTTATAGAAAAGTTGACAATAGGAAGACACTTCTATAGAAAAGTTGACGATAGGAAGACATTTCTATTGAAAAGTTGACGATAGGAAGACATTTCTAAAGAAAAGTTCACGATAGGAAGACACTTCTATAGAAAAGTTCACGATAGGAAGACATTTCTATAGAAAAGTTGAAAATAGGAAGACATTTCTATAGAAAAGTTGACGATAGGAAGACATTTCTAAAGAAAAGTTGACGATAGGAAGACATTTCTATAGAAAAATTGACGATAGGAAGACATTTCTATAGAAAAGTTGACGATAGGAAGACATTTCTATAGAAAAGTTGACGATAGGAAGACATTTCTATAGAATAGTTGATGATAAGAAGACATTTCTATAGAAAAGTTGACGACTGGAAGACATTTCTATAGAAAAGTTGACGACTGGAAGACATTTCTATAGAAAAGTTGACGATAGGAAGACATTTCTATAGAAAAGTTGACGATAGAAAGACATTTCTATAGAAAAGTTGACGATAGAAAGACATTTCTTTAGAAAAGTTGAGGATAGGAAGACATTTCTATAGAAAAGTTGACGATAGGAAGACATTTCTATAGAAAAGTTGACGATAGGAAGACATTTCTATAGAAAAGTTGACGATAGGAAGACATTTCTATAGAAAAGTTGACGACAGGAAGACATTTCTATAGAAAAGTTGACGATAGGATAACATTTCTATAGAAAAGTTGACGATAGGAAGACATTTCTATAGAAAAGTTGACGATAGGAAGACATTTCTATAGAAAAGTTGACGATAGGAAAACATTTCTATAGAAAAGTTGACGATAGGAAGACATTTCTATAGAAAACTTGACGATAGGAAGACATTTCTATAGAAAAGTTGACGATAGGAAGACATTTCTATAGAAAACTTGACGATAGGAAGACATTTCTATAGAAAAGTTGACGATAGGAAGACATTTCTATAGAAAAGTTGACGATAGGAAGACATTTCTATAGAAAAGTTGACGATAGGAAGACATTTCTATAGAAAAGTTGACGATAGGAAGACATTTCTATAGAAAAGTTGACGATAGGAAGACATTTCTATAGAAAAGTTGACGATAGGAAGACATTTCTATAGAAAAGTTGACGATAGGAAGACATTTCTATAGAAAAGTTGACGATAGGAAGACATTTCTATAGAAAAGTTGACGATAGGAAAACATTTCTATAGAAAAGTTGACGATAGGAAGACATTTCTATAGAAAAGTTGACGATAGGAAGACATTTCTATAGAAAAGTTGACGATAGGAAGACATTTCTATAGAAAAGTTGACGATAGGAAGACATTTCTATAGAAAAGTTGACGATAGGAAGACATTTCTATAGAAAAGTTGACGATAAGAAGACATTTCTATAGAAAAGTTGACGATAGGAAGACATTTCTATAGAAAAGTTGACGATAGGAAGACATTTCTATAGAAAAGTTGACGATAGGAAGACATTTCTATAGAAAAGTTGACGATAGGAAGACATTTCTATAGAAAAGTTGACGATAGGAAGACATTTCTATAGAAAAGTTGACGATAGGAAGACATTTCTATAGAAAAGTTGACGATAGGAAGACATTTCTATAGAAAAGTTGACGATAGGAAGACATTTCTATAGAAAAGTTGACGATAGGAAGACATTTCTATAGAAAAGTTGACGATAGGAAGACATTTCTATAGAAAAGTTGACGATAGGAAGACATTTCTATAGAAAAGTTGACGATAGGAAGACATTTCTATAGAAAAGTTGACGATAGGAAGACATTTCTATAGAAAAGTTGACGATAGGAAGACATTTCTATAGAAAAATTGACGATAGGAAGACATTTCTGCAGAAAAGTTGACGATAAGAAGACATTTCTATAGAAAAGTTGACGATAGGAAGACATTTCTATAGAAAAGTTGACGACAGGAAGACATTTCTATAGAAAAGTTGACGACAGGAAGACATTTCTATAGAAAAGTTGACGATAAGAAGACATTTCTATAGAAAAGTTGACGATAGGAAGACATTTCTATAGAAAAGTTGACGATAGGAAGACATTTCTATAGAAAAGTTGACGATAGGAAGACATTTCTATAGAAAAGTTGACGATAGGAAGACATTTCTATAGAAAAGTTGACGATAGGAAGACATTTCTATAGAAAAGTTGACGATAGGAAGACATTTCTATAGAAAAGTTGACGATAGGAAGACATTTCTATAGAAAAGTTGACGATAGGAAGACATTTCTATAGAAAAGTTGACGATAGGAAGACATTTCTATAGAAAAGTTGACGATAGGAAGACATTTCTATAGAAAAGTTGACGATAGGAAGACGTTTCTATAGAAAAGTTGACGATAGGAAGACATTTCTATAGAAAAGTTGACGATAGGAAGACATTTCTATAGAAAAGTTGACGATAGGAAGACATTTCTATAGAAAAATTGACGATAGGAAGACATTTCTACAGAAAAGTTGACGATAAGAAGACATTTCTATAGAAAAGTTGACGATAGGAAGACATTTCTATAGAAAAGTTGACGACAGGAAGACATTTCTATAGAAAAGTTGACGACAGGAAGACATTTCTATAGAAAAGTTGACGACAGGAAGACATTTCTATAGAAAAGTTGACGATAGGAATACATTTCTATAGAAAAGTTGACGATAGGAACACATTTCTATAGAAAAGTTGACGATAGGAAGACATTTCTATAGAAAAGTTATCGTTAGGAAAACATTTTTTCAAAAAAGTTTATTTGAAGACTTACATTTTTAGAAATGAATGAAACTTAACTATATTAATACTAATGTAGTCTAATAACAATAAAAGGTAATACCTTTGCACGTGGTTATTAACACTCTGGGTTTTACATTTTGTATATAATTCTTTAGATTGAAAAATACACATACTCATGTTGATTTACCCAACCAGCTTCAAGCCACATCCTGTTTAAATTATTAGGTTTTTTTTTCTTTTGGTACTTTTTTTTTTTTGGTGTTTTTTGATAAATTACTTCCGTTTCCATCAGGTTAAAAACTGTCATATAGAAAAACGAGTAAAACCTTATGAGAAGCAATAAATTGCGAAAATAAAATCAAATGAAATTTATAAAATAAAAAATATCACAAAAGCACTGAGGCAGCTGTTGGGTTATAAACTCAAAAGCTTTTCGTATTAGACCTGAGCTTAGAAGTAAATTTTTTATGATATGGATAATGGATGAAAAATATGTCAATTTGGGTTGAATTTTGTCAAACTTGGAAGGACAAGTGAACTTATAAGAAGTAAATGGCTTCTTTTTCAGTTTAAATAAGAAGATTGATTACTATTGCTAAAATCTTTAAAGAAAATGATATACTCAAAAGCTGTTTTCTGAACAAATCCCTTTTAAAATAGGGGCATATTATTTGCTCATATTTTTATAATTACTTCCGACCGCGATATGTGTTTGCTTGCTTTTATTTCCTCTTGATAATAAAAAATTATAAATAAATAAAATTGTTTAAAGTAGATAAAAAGGTTCTAACTTTTTTCTCTTAAATATTTAATGTAATTCTTTTTTAGAAATTCAACAAGTGAATACCAGCTGATCGCTTTATTTCTAATATCATCAGAATATCATTTGGCTGTAGTTTTTAAAATGAGCGTCCAATCGAGAAAATACTGGATATTTGTGATCATTTTGATTTTTTGTATGAAAAACTTAACATTTTTGTGATCATTTCGATTTTTTGTATGAAAAACCTAAAATTGGCTGTAGTTTCTTAAATAAGCGTCCAAACGAGAAAATACTTGATTTTTGTGATCATTTTGATTTTTTGTATGAAAAGCCTAAAATGGGCTGTAGTTTCTTAAATAAGCGTCCAATCGAGAAAATACTTGATTTTTGTGATCATTTTGATTTTTTGTATGAAAAACCTAAAATTGGCTGTAGTTTCTTAAATAAGCGTCCAATCGAGCAAATGCTTGATATTTGTGATCATTTTAATTTTTTGTATGAAAAACCTAAAATGGGCTGTAGTTTCTTAAATATGCGTCCAATCGAGAAAATACTTGATTTTTGTGATCATTTTAATTTTTTGTATGAAAAACCTAAAATTGGCTGTAGTTTCTTAAATATGCGTCCAATCGAGAAAATACTCGATTTTTGAGATCATTTTCATTTTTTATACCAAAAACCTTAAATTGACTGTAGTTTCTTAAATAAGCGTCCAATCGAGAAAATACTTGATTTTTGTGATCATTTTGATTTTTTGTATGAAAAACCTAAAATGGGCTGTAGTTTCTTAAATATGCGTCCAATCGAGAAAATACTTGATATTTGTGATCATTTTGGTTTTTTGTATGAAAAACCTAAAATGGGCTGTAGTTTCTTAAATATGCGTCCAATCGAGAAAATACTTGATATTTGTGATCATTTTAATTTTTTGTATGAAAAACCTAAAATGGGCTGTAGTTTCTTAAATATGCGTCCAATCGAGAAAATACTTGATATTTGTGATCATTTTGGTTTTTTGTATGAAAAACCTAAAATGGGCTGTAGTTTCTTAAATATGCGTCCAATCGAGAAAATACTTGATATTTGTGATCATTTTGGTTTTTTGTATGAAAAACCTAAAATTGGCTGTAGTTTCTTAAATGTGCGTCCAATCGAGAAAATACTTGATTTTTGTGATCATTTTGATTTTTTGTATGAAAAACCTTAAATTGGCTGTAGTTTCTTAAATAAGCGTCCAATCGAGAAAATACTTGATTTTTTGATAATTTTGATTTTTTGTATGAAAAACCTAAAATTGGCTGTAGTTTCTTAAATATGCGCCCAATCGAGAAAATACTTGATTTTTGTGATCATTTTAATTTTTTGTATGAAAAACCTAAAATTGGCTGTAGTTTCTTACATATGCGTCCAATCGAGAAAATACTTGATATTTGTGATCATTTTGGTTTTTTGTATGAAAAACCTTAAATTGGCTGTAGTTTCTTAAATGTGCGTCCAATCGAGAAAATACTTGATTTTTGTGATCATTTTGATTTTTTGTATGAAAAACCTTAAATTGGCTGTAGTTTCTTAAATAAGCGTCCAATCGAGAAAATACTTGATTTTTTGATAATTTTGATTTTTTGTATGAAGAACCTAAAATGGGCTGTAGTTTCTTAAATATGCGTCCAATCGAGAAAATACTTGATATTTGTGATCATTTTGATTTTTTGTATGAAAAACCTAAAATTGGCTGTAGTTTCTTAATTATGCGTCCAATCGAGAAAATCCTTGATTTTTGTGATCATTTTGATTTTTTGTATGAAAAACCTAAAATTGGCTGTAGTTTCTTAAATATGCGTCCAATCGAGAAAATACTTGATTTTTGTTATCATTTTGATTTTTTGTATGAAAAACCATAAATTGACTGTAGTTTCTTAAATAAGCGTCCAATCGAGAAAATCCTTGATTTTTGTGATCATTTTGATTTTTTGTATGAAAAACCTAAAATTGGCTGTAGTTTCTTAAATAAGCGTCCAATCGAGAAAATACTTGATTTTTGTGATCATTTTGATTTTTTGTATGAAAAACTTAAAATGGGCTGTAGTTTCTTAAATATGCGTCCCATCGAGAAAATACTTGATTTTTGTGATTATTTGATTTTTTGTACGAAAAACCTAAAATTGACTGTAGTTTTTCAAATAAGCGTCCTATCGAGAAAATATCAAATATTTGTCGTCATATCGTCAATTTTTTTATAGAATTGTCTTCTTATCGTCAACTTTTTTTTAGAAATGTCTTCCTAACGTCAACTTTTCTATAGAAATGTCTTCGTAACGCCAACTTTCTTTTATAAAAATGTCATTATCTCGTCAACTTTTCTTAATAAATGTCTTCCTATAGTCAACTTTTCTGTAGAAGTGTCTTCCTTTCGTCAGCTCTTTTATAGATATGTGTTCCTATCGCCAACTTTTTATAGAAATGTCTTTTTACTGTCAACTTTTCCTTATAAATGTGTTCCTATCGTCAACTTTTCCATAGAAATGTCTTCCTATCCTCAACTTTTTCATAGAAATATCTTCCTATCGTCAACTTTTTTATAGAAGTGCCTTCCTATCCTCAACTTTTTTTTACAGTTTTTTAAATACAATAAATTTTTGTTTCATGTACATTATGTTAAATTTCTATTGCTACTTCCTTTTGTAATAACTCTTTCTGAGTCCGATACATTATCCTAATTAATTTTATTTATCCTCTTACTTTAGCACATAATTCAATAAATTCGAGCCAATAATTTAAACGATACAAAATAATTAGCACAAAAACCCATTTTACTATTGAACAGCCGCCAATTCGAACTAATTATTGTTTGGCGTGTTTTTGCCCAATACAAGTTCAGTTTTTGCTTTGCTAAATTTATTAAATAAATGAAGTGAAATACAATTAAGTAAACGAAGGCAAAATGTTGGCAATTAACCCTAAAGTCTGTCGATAATTTATTAGTGCTATTGTTTTATAATATAGGAACTAATTTAACTAATTTAAAGCCCGTTCAAAAGCCAACAGAAGAGGATAATCTATCATACCTAAAACAAAATTAAAATTTTTAAATTATTGGAGGTATTTTAAAAAATCTAATAATGTTTTCTTGTAACAACACCAACACAGTCGATTGGTAAATCCCTATAATTCTTAATATATATGTACAAAATATTATTTGACTATTGTGTGTAATTTGAGGTTAATACTTACGACCTTGAATAACTGCAGACACTAATTTATAAGACTTCCTCCATACGAAAACAAAGGAAAACATAAAAATAAATGGAAGCACCAAAAATTTAACCAAATAGCGAAAACAAACTTTTACCATAATAAAAATATGTAATTCGCAAAATGTTGTATAAGTTATAAGTTGTAAAAGGTGAGTTTTATGTTACATCCGTTTAGTACGGGTAGTTTCGTTATCGTACGGAAACACAATAATAAACATAAAATGTTTGTAAACAATTTTTTATAGAAAAATTTTGGTACTAAAAAATTAAAAATTTGTATAAAAAAAAATTATATGATGAAAAAAAATTTTGATAGCAAAAATTTTTTTTTGGTAGCAAACATTTTTCTGTAGCAAAATTTTGATAGCAAAAATTTTTCTATAGAAAAAATGGCTTAACCAACCATCGAAACGCGTCGAGGAATTTGGTTTCTCCGCAAACATTTTTTGGCTTTTTATCAATAAATTGGTCTGTTACATTAATAAATAAATGTAACAGATTTGGGATCAAATGCGAATACTCTTTTTTTTGAAAAAAAATTTAATAGCAAACATTTTTCTATAGAAAAAATTTATATAGCAAAAATTTTTCTATAGAAAAAATTTTTCTAAAAAAAATTTTAATAGCAAAACTTTTTCTATAGAATAAATTTTGATAGTAAAAAATTTTGAAAGCAAACACTTTTCTATAGAAAAAATTTTGATAGCAAAAATTTTTCTATAGAAAAAAGTTTGATAACAAAAATTTTTCTATAGAAAAAATAGCAAAAATTTTTCTATAGAAAAAATTTTGACAACAAAAATTTTTCTATAGAAAAAATTTTGATAGCAAAAATTTTTCTATGGAAAAAATTTTGATACCAAAAAATTTTTCTATAGAAAAAATTTTGACACCAAAAAATTTTTCTATAGAAAAACTTTTGATAGAAAAAATTTTTGGCTTTTTATCAATAAATTGGTCTGTTACATTAATAAATAAATGTAACAGATTTGGGATCAAATGCGAATACTCTTTTTTTTGAAAAAAAATTTAATAGCAAACATTTTTCTATAGAAAAAATTTATATAGCAAAAATTTTTCTATAGAAAAAATTTTTCTAAAAAAAATTTTAATAGCAAAACTTTTTCTATAGAATAAATTTTGATAGTAAAAAATTTTGAAAGCAAACACTTTTCTATAAAAAAAATTTTGATAGCAAAAATTTTTCTATAGAAAAAAGTTTGATAACAAAAATTTTTCTATAGAAAAAATTTTAATAGCAAAAATTTTTCTATAGAAAAAATTTTGACAACAAAAATTTTTCTATAGAAAAAATTTTGATAGCAAAAATTTTTCTATGGAAAAAATTTTGATACCAAAAAATTTTTCTATAGAAAAAATTTTGACACCAAAAAATTTTTCTATAGAAAAACTTTTGATAGAAAAAAATTTTGATAGCAAAAATTTTTCTATTGAAAAAATTTTGATACCAATAATTATTCTATAGAAAAAATTTTGATAGCAAAAATTTTTCTATAGAAAAAATAGCAAAAATATTTCTTTAGAAAAAATGTTGATAGCAAAAATTTTTCTATAGAAAAAATTTTGATAGCAAAAATTTTTCTATAAAAAAAATTTTGATAGCAAAAATTTTTCTATAGAAAAAATTTTTATAGCAAAAATTTCTATAGAAAAAATTTCTAGAGCAAACATTTTTCTATAGGAAAAATTTTTATATCAAAAAATTTACTATATAAGTAGAAAAAAAAATTCTATAAAAAAAATTTTCAAATCCAAAAATTGTCTATAATTTTGATAGCAAGCATTTTTCTATCGAAAAAATTTTGATAGCAAAAATTTTTCTATAAAAAAATTTTGATAGCAAAGATTTTTCTATAGAAAAAATTTTGATAGCAAAAATTTTTCTATAGAAAAAATTTTGATAGCAAAAATTTTTTATAAAAAAATGTTGATAGCAAAAATTGTTATATAGAAAAAATTTTGATAGCAAAAATTTTTCTATAGAAAAAATTTTGATAGCAAACGTTTTTCTATAGAAAAATATTTAGATAGCAACAATTTTTCTATACAACAAATTTTGAAATTTTTCTATAGAAGAAATGTTGATAGCAAAAATTTTTCTATACAAAAAATTTTGAAAGCAAACATTTTTCTATCGAAAAAATTTTGATAGCAAAAAGTTTTCTATAGAAAAAAATTTTCATATACAAAAATTGTCTATAGAAAAAATTTTGATCGCAAACATTTTTCAATAGAAAAAATTTTGCTATAGAAAAAATGTTGATAGGAATAATTTTTCTATAGAAAAAATTTTGATAGCAAAAATTTTTCTATCAAAAAAAAAAATTTAATGGTGAAAATTCTATACGAAAAATTTTGATAGCAAAAATTCAGAGCAAAAATGTTTGTATAGAAAAAACATTGATAGCAAAAATGTTTCTATAGAAAAAATTTTGAAATGTCTTCCTATCGTCAACTTTTTTATAGAAATGTCTTCCTATCGTCAACTTTTCTATAGAAATGTCTTCCTATCGTCAACTTTTCTATACAAATGTCTTCCTATCGTCAACTTTTCTATACAAATGTCTTCCTATCGTCTTCTTTTCTATAGAAATGTCTTCCTATCGTTAACTTTTCGTTAGAAATGTCTTCCTCTCGTCAACTTTTCTCTAGAAATGTCTTTCTATCGTCAACTTTTCTCTAGAAATTTCTTCGTATCGTCAACTTTTCTCTAGAAATGTCTTCCTATCGTCAACTTTTCTACAGAAATGTCTTCCTATCGTCAACTTTTCTACAGAAATGTCTTCCTATCGTCAACTTTTCCATAGAAATGTCTTCCTGTCGTCATCTTTTCTGTAGAAATGTCTTCCCAACGTCAATTTTTCTGTGGAAATGTCTTACTATCGTCAACTTTTCTATACCAACATTTTTCTATAGAAATAAAATTTCCATTTAAATTGCTTTCTGTTTAATCCACGTTTTATAACTGTTACAACATTTTGTGAACTGCCCGATAGCTTTAAAAGTACAAATATGTTCAAAGTCACATAATCGTATTAAATCAAGAAAATTATTAAAACAAAAATCAGTGAATATTAAAACAATTATTATGGCAGATAAATTAACTAAGATAATGTAATGTGTTTATTATTAATATGAACAACAAACGAATACAATGAGCGAATAATGAATTAATGAATGAATTAATGACCATTTGATTTGCTTATAAAAAAGAAAAGTTTAATATTTTGCAAAAGATTTATTTCCATTGTCTTAAAATTCAGTGTTTCTGACAAGAATCTCGACAACGGAAATGAAGTAATAAATTTAATATAATAAAATCATACAAGTAGAAACAGAATTTATATTATATATTTCAATTAAGTCATAAATTCGAATCTAGTCAAAGGGAATGTATCAAAGAAATTAAAATATATTGAGAAAAGGGTATATTTAAAATTCTATACAAAATTTCTTTTAACGTTCCATAGAACTACATTCCTCAATTTTTTATATTGTGCCTTTCCAAAATATTTTAGAACCAATTTCCATCAATTTATGAATTTACTCATGCAACAAAATGCAGTGGACTGTACAAATTTTGACATTTATATTTACTTTCAAATTATTTTCAATTTTAAAATGTTTAATTAAAATTGAGGATTTATTTATGCATAAATTCTTTTATTTTACATTAATTTCCAAATTTATTCGCTTCATATTTCTTTCTTTTTTGTCATTATAAAATCGATTTATTTATTACCATTTTGACAATATTTTAATAGTTTAAATAAAATATGCAAATATTTCTCAAATTCATACATCAATCGCTCTAGAGTTTTATGCGTCCATCAGATAAATGTCAATAAAATTTTGGACTTTTTTGTTAGCTAAAATCTAATATTTATGGAAGGAAATTAAAAAGACTAGTGCGAATAAAATATGGATATTAAAAAGTAATTACATTTTATGACTTAAATTAAATTCATATGTTTTCTTTCTACTCTAATCTAAATGCAAATTTTTTGTTAGAAAAATTTTTAATACTAAATAGTTTTTGTGGAAAACAAAAATATATTTTTTTTACCAGAAATTTGTTTGTCTTTGGTATCAATACTTTTTGTATAAAAAATTTTTTTTTACCAATTGAGAAATTTTTCTATTAAAAAAATTTTGATAGCAATAATTTTTCTATAGAAATAATTTTAATAACAAAAATTTTTTTATAGAAAAAATCTTGATAGCAAAAAGTTTTCTATAGAAATAATTTTAAAAGCAAAATTTTTCTATAGAGACAATTTTGTTTTAAAAAATTTTTCTATAGAAAAAATTTTGATAGTAAAAATTTTTCTATAGAAAAAATTTTGATTGCAAACATTTTTCTACAGAAAAAATTTTGATAGCAAAAATTTTTCTATAGAAAAAATTTTGATAGCAAAAATTTTTATATAGAAAAAATTTTGATAGCAAAAATTTTTCTATAGAAAAAATTTTGATAGCAAAAATTTTTCTATAGAAAAAATCTTGATAACAAAAATTTTTCTATAGAAATAATTTTGATAGGAAAAATTTTTCTATAGAAAAATTTTGATAGCAAAAATTTTTCTATCGAAAAATTTTGATAGCAGAAATTTTTCTATAGAAAAAATTTTGATAGAAGAAATTTTTCCATAGAAAAAATTTTGATAGCAAAAATTTTTCTATAGAAAAAATTTTGATAGCAAAAATTTTTCTATAGAAAAAATTTTGATAGCAAATATTTTTCCATAGAAAAAATTTTGATAGCAAAAGTTTTTCTATAGAAAAAATTTTGATAGCAAAAATTTTTCTACAGAAAAAATTTTGATAGCAAAAATTTTTCTATAGAAAAATTTTGATAGCAAAAATTTTTCTATAGAAAAAATTTTGATAGCAAAACTTTTTCCAAAGAAAAAATTTTGATAGCAAAAATTTTTCTATAGAAAAAATTTTGATAGCAAAAATTTTTCTATAGAAAAAATTTTGATAGCAAAAATTTTTCTATAGAAAAAATTTTGATAGCAAAAATTTTTCTATAGAAAAAATTTTGATAGCAAAAATTTTTCTATAGAAAAAATTTTGATAGCAAAAATTTTTCTATAGAAAAAATTTTGATAGCAAAAATTTTTCTATAGAAAAAATTTTGATAGCAAAAATTTTTCTACACAAAAAATTTTGATAGCAAAAATTTTTCCATAGAAAAAATTTTGATAGCAAAAGTTTTTCTATAGAAAAAATTTTGATAGAAAAAATGTTTCTATAGGAAAAATTTTGATAATTTTTTTCTTTAGACAAATTTTGATAGCAAAAATTTTTCTATAGAAAAAATTTTGATAGCAAAAATTTTGATAGCAAAAATTTTTCTATAGAAAAAATTTTGATAGCAGAAATTTTTCTATAGAAAAAATTTTGATAGCAAAAATTTTTCTATAGAAACAATTTTGATAGCAAAAATTTTGATAGAAAAAATTTTGATAGAAAAAATTTTTCTATAGGAAAAATTTTGATAATTTTTTTCTTTAGACAAATTTTGATAGCAAAAATGTTTCTTTAGAAAAAATTTTGATAGCAAAAATGTTTCTTTAGCAAAAATTTTGATATCAAAAATTTTTCTATAGAAAAAATTTTGATAGCAAAAATTTTTCTGTAGAAAAAATTTTGATAGCAGAAATTTTTCTATAGAAAAAATTTTGATAGCAAAAATTTTTCTATAGAAAAAATTTTGAAATAAAAAATTTTTCTGTAGGAAAAATTTTGAAAGCAAAAATTTTTCTATAGAAAAAATTTTGATAGAAAAAATTTTTTGATAGAAAAAATTTTGATAGCAAAAATTTTTCGATAGAAAAAAAATTTTTGATTTTTTCGATAAAAAAAAAACAACTTTCTGTAAAAAAGTTTTTAAAACAAAAATTTTTCGTTATAAAAAATTAACTTATAGAAAGTTTTTTGTTCTAAGAAAGAACTTTTCAATAGAAGAATTTTGATAACAAAAATTTGATTGATATCATAAATCAAATGATTTCTATAGAAAAAAATTTTGATTGAAAAATGTTTCCTATAGAAACATTTTTGGTATCAAAATCTTTTCTATAGAAAAATTTTTGCTATCAAAATCTTCTCTATAGAAAAATTTTTGCTATCAAAATTTTTTCTAAAGAAAAATGTTTTTATCAACATTTCTTCTACAACTTTTTCATTAAAAAAAATTCTAACAAAAAATTTTTATTCTAAAAATATTTCGTTATCAAGAATTTTCTTATAAAAAATTTCGTTTAAAAAAATTATTAAAGACAATTTTTCGTTAAAAAAATTTTCTTATAGAAAAGTTTTCGTTAAAAAATATTTCTTATAGAAAAGTTATTCGTTCTAAAAAATTATTCGTTTTCAAAAATTTTCATATAAAAAACTTTTCGTTTTAAAAAATTTTCTCATTCTAAAAAGTTTTCTTATAAAAAATTTTTCGTTAAAAGAAAAATAGAAATTTTTTCGATAAAAAAAATTCTTATTGAAATTTTTCGTTAAAAAAATCCTTTTATAATTTTTTTTTTTTTTTTTCGTTAAAAAAATTCTTGTACAAAATTTTTCGTTAAAAAAATGTTCTTATTGAAAATTAAAAATTTCTTATAGAAAGTTAAAAAAAATGTTCTCATAGAAAAAAATTTCTTATAGAAATTGGTGACAGAAATTTTTTTAGTATATAATTTTTTTTGAAAGAAAATTTTTTGCGTGTATTAAAAATTTCATTATTTAAGATTTCGATTAACAAAATTTTGGTATTCAAACTACAGAAGTTTTTATTGATTTTGTTTAAGAGGTTTCTCTATATGTGTTTAATGTATTATATTTTTCCTAAAATAAACCATTTAAAACTAAAATATAATAAAACACTTAGACTGTCTAGTAGCTGCCTCTTATCTAAATAAATAAAAGCTCTAAGAATACGAGTATATTTACTTCTTCCAAGTTGAGCTGTTGAGCTCTTCAAAAAATAATTAAGTACATTTTCTAAAATTTCTATGAAAGTACTGGCAAACTTGCACTATCGGTTTTTTGTAGCACCCTAAAAATGAAGTTTGATGATTTTAAGGGACAAGAAAAGCATTTTATTTCATTTAATTCTTTTCAGAAGCTTATACTTACTTTTTTTTAATATTATTGTAATAGTTCTCAGAAAAGCACTTTTTTGTGCAAAGCCTAATATTGAAAACTTGGTGGTCGTATTTCGCGAAAGTTTTCGAAATCGTTTGTTTTTTCGAAAAACGTTAATACTGTTCGAGAACTGATGCCCCCAGATTACTATGTAACTCATCTTGAATTTTTTTAATTACAGGGGGTTTCATCTTTAACTATTTCCTGATCATGTCTACTATTCATAAGTACAATGCACATTTTCCGCATTCTCCATTCACATAAACACTTAACAGTAATGGTTCTATGAAAAAGTACATCGTTGACTTTTTGTTTGTTCTTTCGTAAAAGTTTAATTAAGTTTTTTTTTGCCATAAAGTGGTTTATAAACCGCACAACTCGGTAATTCAATCAGAAATACCAAAAACAACTCAAGCTATTACTATAGTTCATATAAACTATGATTTTTATTAAACAAATTTTTTTTATGATTTTTATGTTATTTTTTTCGTTTGGTTTTTATGATACAAGAAAATGAATGAAGTTTTACTCACACAATGCAAAAAAAAAATATTATAAAGCCAGTTGATATTTCAGAAACCTACATTAAAAATGTACAGTTTGTATAAAAATCTAAATACATATGCATGAATAGTCAAAAGTAACTATGCCCAGTAGTTCATGATTGAGGGTCTGTGTTCAAAAAATAAAAAGAAATATTCATAAATAACTTTTCAATATATTATGGATTTATAAGCTTATTTTGTTCAGATTCTAATCAACGGTTTGATTCTAGCTATTTTCTATGTCAACCATAATTGTGTTAAATTTTTCAAAATTTGGGTCGTCCCATTTAAAACTGTCTGGTACCACCTACAATCAGAACAAAAATATATTTTATAAAAATATTTGTTGCGGTAAAAGTAACACAAAAAAAGGAGTAAATTAAAATTTTCGACATATTTGGGTCAATTGTTCAACAGAATAAACTTTAAGCTATGAATACATATACGAGTATGTGGGCGTATTTGTGTTTTCGGATGTGAGTGTGTGGATTGAAAATTGTACTTGTGGGAGTCCATTTACTTCAATTCATATGAAATTCATCTGAAAATAACTATGAATTGAAGTAAATGGACTCCAACAATTACCACACTCATACACACACTCACTTACAAGCACACATACACACACACATATATTCTCACCTAAAAGATTAGGTAGAATTTTTTGTAATCATTTTAAATACAACTAAGAACATTTTAAAAAATTCCGTTTTATAAAAAATCTTTCAAAAATTCCCTGTTTTTATAACAAAATTTTCAAAAATTTTTATAGGAAATTTTTCAAAATTTCCTATTTTTATAGGAAATTTTTCAAAAATTTCCTATTTTTATAGGAAATTTTTCAAAAATTTCCTATTTTTATAGGAATTTTTTCAAAAATTTCCTATTTTTATAGGAAATTTTTCAAAAATTTCCTATTTTTATAGGAAATTTTTCAAAAATTTCCTATTTTTATAGGAAATTTTTCAAAAATTTCCTATTTTTATAGGAAATTTTTCAAAAATTTCCTATTTTTATAGGAAATTTTTCAAAAATTTCCTATTTTTATAGGAAATTTTTCAAAAATTTCCTATTTTTATAGGAAATTTTTCAAAAATTTCCTATTTTTATAGGAAATTTTTCAAAAATTTCCTATTTTTATAGGAAATTTTTCAAAAATTTCCTATTTTTATAGGAAATTTTTCAAAAATTTCCTATTTTTATAGGAAATTTTTCAAAAATTTCCTATTTTTATAGGAAATTTTTCAAAAATTTCCTATTTTTATAGGAAATTTTTCAAAAATTTCCTATTTTTATAGGAAATTTTTCAAAAATTTCCTATTTTTATAGGAAATTTTTCAAAAATTTCCTATTTTTATAGGAAATTTTTCAAAAATTTCCTATTTTTATAGGAAATTTTTAAAAAATTTCCTATTTTTATAGGAAATTTTTCAAAAATTTCCTATTTTTATAGGAAATTTTTCAAAAATTTCCTATTTTTATAGGAAATTTTTCAAAAATTTCCTATTTTTATAGGAAATTTTTCAAAAATTTCCTATTTTTATAGGAAATTTTTCAAAAATTTCCTATTTTTATAGGAAATTTTTCAAAAATTTCCTATTTTTATAGGAAATTTTTCAAAAATTTCCTATTTTTATAGGAAATTTTTCAAAAATTTCCTATTTTTATAGGAAATTTTTCAAAAATTTCCTATTTTTATAGGAAATTTTTCAAAAATTTCCTATTTTTATAGGAAATTTTTCAAAAAATTCCTATTTTTATAGGAAATTTTTCAAAAATTTCCTTTTTTTATAGGAAATTTTTCAAAAATTTCCTATTTTTATAGGAAATTTTTCAAAAATTTTCTATTTTTATAGGAAATTTTTCAAAAATTTCCTATTTTTATAGGAAATTTTTCAAAAATTTCCTATTTTTATAGGAAATTTTTCAAAAATTTCCTATTTTTATAGGAAATTTTTCAAAAATTTCCTATTTTATAGGAAATATTTCAAAAATTTCCTATTTTTATAGGAAATTTTTCAAAAATTTCCTATTTTTATAGGAAATTTTTCAAAAATTTCCTATTTTTATAGGAAATTTTTCAAAAATTTCCTATTTTTATAGGAAATTTTTCAAAAATTTCCTATTTTTATAGGAAATTTTTCAAAAATTTCCTATTTTTATAGGAAATTTTTCAAAAATTTCCTATTTTTATAGGAAATTTTTCAAAAATTTCCTATTTTTATAGGAAATTTTTCAAAAATTTCCTATTTTTATAGGAAATTTTTCAAAAATTTCCTATTTTTATAGGAAATTTTTCAAAAATTTCCTATTTTTATAGGAAATTTTTCAAAAATTTCCTATTTTTATAGGAAATTTTTCAAAAATTTCCTATTTTTATAGGAAATTTTTCAAAAATTTCCTATTTTTATAGGAAATTTTTCAAAAATTTCCTATTTTTATAGGAAATTTTTCAAAAATTTCCTATTTTTATAGGAGATTTTTCAAAAAATTCCTATTTTTATAGGAAATTTTTCAAAAATTTCCTTCTTTTATAAGAAATTTTTCAAAAATTTCCTATTTTTATAAGAAATTTTCAAAAAATTTCCTATTTTTATAGGAAATTTTTCAAAAATTTCCTATTTTTATAGGAAATTTTTAAAAAAATTTCCTATTTTTATAGGAAATTTTTCAAAAATTTCCTATTTTTATAAGAAATTTTTCAAAAAATTCCTATTTTTATAAGAAATTTTTCAAAAATTTCCTATTTTTATAAGAAATTTTTCAAAAATTTCCTATTTGATAGGAAATTTTTCAAAAATTTCTTATTTTTATAGGAAATTTTTCAAAAATTTCTTATTTTTATAGGAAATTTTTCAAAAATTTCCTATTTTTATAGGAAATTTTTCAAAAATTTCCTATTTTTATAGGAAATTTTTCAAAAATTTCCTATTTTTATAGGAAATTTTTCAAAAAATTCCTATTTTTATAAGAAAATTTTCAAAAATTTCCTATTTGATAGGAAATTTTTCAAAAATTTCTTATTTTTATAGGAAATTTTTCAAAAATTTCTTATTTTTATAGGAAATTTTTCAAAAATTTCTTATTTTTATAGGAAATTTTTCAAAAATTTCCTTTTTTTATAGGAAATTTTTCAAAAATTTCCTTTTTTTATTGGAAATTTTTCAAAAATATCCTTTTTTATAGGAAATTCTTCAAAAATTTCATATTTTTATAGGAAATCTTTCAAAAATTCGTATAAAACTATGCAATTTTTGAAAAAAGCTTTTTAAAATAGAAAAATAATTAAAAACATTTTCTTTAAAAATGAGAAATTTAAAAAAAAAATCCTATAAAAAGAAGTTTTTGAAAAATTTCCTATAGAATAAAGAAATTTTTGAAAAATTTTCTGTTAAAAGAAGAAATTTTTAAAAAATTTCTTGTTGAAATATGAAATTTTAAAAAAAAAATCCTATAAAAATAAGAAATTTTTGAAAAATTTTCTAGAAAAATAAGAATTTTTTTTAAATTTTTCTAAAAAATAAGAAATTAAAAAAATCTTGTAAAAATAAGAAATTTTTCAAAAATTTCCCACAAAAATAATAAATTTTTTAAAAAATTTCTTTAGCCATTTTCTATATACGAAAAATTTCATCGAAGATCTTAAATGTTTATATAAAAGTGTTTATGCATTTTTTTTAAATTTTTCTTTATAAAAAGTTTTTATGAATAATTTTCTGTATTAAAATTCATTGAATTTATTTTTCATTTTTGTTATCTTTCTACCCAAATTTTCTAATCGAATTATCTGCTGTCATAATCCTCTTGTTGACTTTCTAATCCAGATCCATGTTGTTATTAAATTTTTCATTTTAGTAATTTTAATTTTAGGCAAACACGTCAATGTTTGCCTAAATATTTGTGTGGAAAATATGTTATCTAAAATAGATTTAGTTAGTTAATCCTTTTCCCATCAGTTATGCTGATAAAGGAAAATACTTGACATGACTAAGAGCTGCTGCTCATTTAGTGGAAACATGACAAGTTAATCCTGTTCTATTGTCATTATAAACGTCAGCATTATCATGAATTTTTTTGGGGGAAAATTTAAAATTTAATAATGTTTTGTGAAGAAGACCCTAGGCAACAAAATTATTAAAGAAGTTGATTATATAAGATTTTTTAAAATTTTAAACTTTTTTAAAGACTATTATGAGATTTTTATTTTCAAAAGAAGACTTGTCAATTTGTCTTATTTGCACCAAAAATTATGACAAAATTTAATTTGTTTACAAAAAAAATTTGATTCTTTTTAAAGGGATTAAATGAAGTGTATCAAACTATGTTTTGTAGATTCTTGGCCAATATAAAATATTAAGTTTATTCTTAGTATATGGCAACTAGATTCCTTTTTCTTATAAAAACTTTGTTTAGAAAAATATGAAATAATTGAAAATTTTCTTATAAAAATAAGAAATTTTTTAAAAACTTCGTTTAAAAATAAGACATTTTTGAAAAATTTTCAATATTTTTTTTTTCAAAAATTTCCTATTTCTATAGACATTTTTTCAAAAATTTCTTATGTTTATAGGAAATTTTTCAAAAATTTCTAATGCTTATAGGAAATTTTTTAAAAATTTCTTATTTTTATAAGAAATTTTTCAAAAATTTATTATTTCTATAGGAAATTTTTCAAAAATTTATTATTTTTATAGGAAATTTTTCAAAAATTTATTATTTTTATAGGAAATTTTTCAAAAATTTATTATTTTTATAGGAAATTTTTCAAAAATTTACTATTTTTATAGGAAATTTTTCAAAAATTTCTAATTTTCATAGGAATTTTTTCCACAATGTCTTATTTTTATAGGAAATTTTTCAAAAATTTCTTATTTTTATAAGAAAATATTCAAAAATTTCTTATTTTTATAGGAAATTTTTCAAAAATTTCTTATTTTTATATGAAATTTTTCAAAAATTTCTTATTTTTATAGGAAATTTTTCAAAAATTTCTTATTTTTATAGGAAATTTTTCAAAATTTTCTTATTTTTATAGAAAAATTTTCAAAAATTTCTTATTTTTATAGGAAAATTTTCAAAAATTTCTTATTTTTATAGGAAATTTTTCAAAAATTTCTTATTTTTATAGGAAATTTTTGAAAAATTTCTTATTTTTATAGTAAATTTTTCAAAAATTTCTTATTTTTATAATCAATTTTTCAAAAATTTCTTATTTTTATAGGAAATTTTTCAAAAATTTCTTATTTTTATAGGAAATTTTTCAAAAATTTTTCAAAAATTTCTTATTTTTATAGGTAATTTTTCAAAAATTTCTTATTTTTATAGGAAATTTTTCAAAAATTTCTTATTTTTATAGGAAATTTTTCAAAAATTTTTTTTTTATAGGAAATTTTTCAAAAATTTCTTATTTTAAAAGGAAATTTTTAAAAAAATTCTTATTTTTACAGGAAATTTTAAAAAAATTTCTTATTTTTATAGGAAATTTTTCAAAAATTTCTAATTTTCATAGGAAATTTTTCCAAAATGTCTTATTTTTATAGGAAATTTTTCAAAATTTTTTTATTTTTATAGGAAATTTTTCAAAATTTTCTTATTTTTATAGGAAATTTTTCAAAATTTTCTTATTTTTATTGGAAATTTTTCAAAAATTTCTTATTTTTATAGGAAACTTTTCAAAAATTTCTTATTTTTATAGGAAATTTTTCAAAAATTTCTAATGTTTATAGGAAATTTTTTAAAAATTTCTTATTTTTATAAGAAATTTTTCAAGAATTTATTATTTTTGTACGAAATTTTATAAACATTTTTTATTTTTGTAGGAAATTTTTTAAAAATTTATTATTATTTTTGTACAAAATTTTTTAAAAAATTTCTAACTTTTATAGGAAATTTTTCAAAAATTTTAAATTTTTACAGAAAATTTTTCAAAAATTTAAAAAAATTTTATAAGAAAACTTGTTAACATTGATTAGAAAATCTTGTTTTTACGTTACAGTTACTTCGTTTCGATGGTTAGAAAAGCCATACAAGTTTCAATGATGATGGGAATCTAGTGCAATACATTTAGTACAAAATTAAAAAAAAAGTGTTTCTACTAAATAAATGAAACTTGTTACTTCAAACAATAAAACAATTTTATATTTTTTATAGTCTTGTGATTTTATCAGGTGTTAACCAAAATAAAATTTTTTTACTTGCAATTTTTTTATTGAACGAAAATCTACCAACACAAAAGCTCATAAAACCTCAACAAAAAAACTTATGATATTGATAATTTGCACTAAAATAATAAATTTTATATAAAAAACACATGTTTTTTAATACAAAAATCAATGTTCTTACATATGTATCTATATACGGACGTGAATGTATAAATTTTCCTACTAATAAAAAATTTCCCTTAAATGTACTTGAATTTATGACTATTTATTATATAAGCACATAAATATTCGATTTTATATAAAAGTGAAAGTTCGTTTTTTTCCCCAAGTTTTTATGAGATATACCGACACATGTTTTAGATAAAGCCAGATTAAAATTTTATTTTATCGCCAACTTATGTAACATATCTACTAGAATATTTGGTTGTCATAAAAATATGTCTCTTTAAGGTAGATAATATTTTTACAAGTCATAAAAATTGACAAATATCATATTCAATATTTAACACTTTTTTTATAACCTTAACAATGGGTTGTTTGGGGGGGGATGGGTACTTGAAGCTAAAGAAGATAAATTTTATGTTTTGTTTGCAATCTTGATAATTTTATAAGCTATAAAATGTATGAATTTATACAATATTTAAATTTTGCTAGAGACTTAATACCGCTTTTTGGCGTCTACAAAACATTGTTAAATTTTAGACTTTTTTATGAATGTGTCCAACTGTTTTAACAAGTAAATGGCTTGTCTATCTTTATTGTGAAAAAACTAGAACTTTTGATTTCTATTTTCTTTTATTCATTCTTTTACCAAATTTACTTTTTTTATAGAAAACTATAGCACTTTAGTCTGTCAAGCCCGACCATACGATGCCCTTCACCACTAAGGTCAAAATTGTTTTTTTCCTGTATAAAGACAAATATTTATTACATTTTGCCATCATGCAAACATTTTCTCAAAATCTATGTATGCAAAAAATACACTCAAAATTCTTTACCAATTTTGATAGCATGCTAAGACAGGCAGACAGACAAACAGACAGAGAGACAGACAGACAAACAGACAGAGAGACAGACAGACAGAAAGACAGACAGACAGACAGACAGACAGACAGACAGACAGACAGACAGACAGACAGACAGACAGACAGACAAACAGGCAGAGAGACAGACAGACAGACAGACAGACAGACAGACAGACAGACAGACAGACAGACAGACAGACAGACAGACAGACAGACAGACAGACAGACAGACAGACAGACAGACAGACAGACAGACAGACAGACAGACAGACAGAAAGACAGACAGACAGACAGACAGACAAACAGACAGAGAGACAGACAGAAAGACAGACAGACAGAGAGACAGACAGACAGACAGACAGAGAGACAGACAGACAGACATACAGACAGACAGACAGACAGACAGACAGACAGACAGACAGACAGACAGACAGACAGACAGACAGACAGACAGACAGACAGACAGACAGACAGACGGACAGACAGACAGACAGACAGACAGACAGACAGACAGACAGACAGACAGACAGACAGACAGACAGACAGACAGACAGACAGACAGACAGACAGACAGACAGACAGACAAACAGACAGAGAGACAGACAGACAGACAGACAGACAGACAGACAGACAGACAGACAGACAGGCAGACAGACAGACAGACAGACAGACAGACAGACAGACAGACAGACAGACAGACAGACAGACAGACAGACAGACAGACAGACAGACAGACAGACAGACAGACAGACAGACAGACAGACAGACAAACAGACAGAGAGACAGACAGACAGACAGACAGACAGACAGACAGACAGACAGACAGACAGACAGAAAGACAGACAGACAGACAGACAGACAGACAGACAGACAGACAGACAGACAGACAGACAGACAGACAGACAGACAGACAGACAGACAGACAGACAGACAGACAGACAGACAGACAGAAAGACAGAAAGACAGACAGACAGACAGACAGACAGACAGAGAATTTTTAGGACAATTTTCCATATATTTTCTATAAGCACTTTTAGTAAAGAAAAATATTTTGTAGAGAAAAATTTTCCATAAACATTTTAAGAATAGAAAAATTTCCAAAATAAGATTTTTGTATAGAAGAAATTTTAATATAAAATTTTTTGTATAGAGAAGTTTTTAATATCATTTTTTTCTTCTAGAAAATTTTTAATACAAAATTTATTCTATATAAATATCTTTAAAAAAAAGTTTGTGCTATAGAAACATTTTCAATGAATTTGTTTATTAACAATCGGCAATTATTATAATATATTTTTGATTATTGTAATATAATTCCGATTTTTAGCCGATTTCTGAAAATTTACTGCCGATAATGCCGATTGTTTTGGAAAAATATATCGATCTGGCAGCCCTGCATGTACATCAAAATTAACGTGTGAGATGTTTAATTTAAAATTGTTTGCCCTAGACACGAACCCTAATACCTAACAGAGTCCAAATCGGCGCATTTGATATCTATTGAAATATTAATTTTTCAAGCAAATATTGTATAGAATACCTTAAGGATTTTGAAAATAATTTTTTTGCAAAGAGTTTGATAATATTTCATATCTAAACACATCCGTTTTTTGTCAAAACATTTAGTTTAAACTAAATTAATTTACTATCAGGGAACTTTTGGCAAATAAGTTATAGTGTATTGAAACTTATATATATGTTATATATTATTTAGACTGCCCCAAAAGCATGCTATACAAAAGTTCCTGAAATATCTAATATTTCGATCGATATCGAATGCGGCGATTTGGCCCCTGAATTGTTTGTTAATCGTCTTCTCATCAATCTTAGGATATGGGCGAATAAAATGTATTGTATATATATTCAGGAGGGACCGATACAATGTAGAAACTTTTCCTATTTAGAAAATTTTATTTAAATTCTTTCAAGTGAAAAAAATTTACTTAAAGAGAATTTTGATACTATTTGTATGTATTTTTCTTGCAAATAATTTTTAAAAAATTTTCTTATATGAAAAAAAATGTTTCTCATATAGAATATTTAAAAAAATTTTATAATATCTGCCAAAAACTTGAAGAATCTTTACCCACATTGAAGGCATATAAATAGATGTGTTGTATTTTCTAATCATTAATCTGTGATTTAAAACAATTTAACTGGTATCTGTGATATTTTTATCCTATATTTCCAATTATTCAATCCTTATTTGAAAAAGAGTAAATTATTTACACGTAAGTCTATAAAAAATGTTTTATGTCTTTTTTAGCAAATAAATACTTTCATTATTTTTAATAAATGCATCATAAATATTGCAGTCTAATAAAAAAACATATTTTATAAATTAATCGAAAACACAGATGCGAGTTATTTATCAATATATTAATAAATATCTATTATATATACATATATATACTATATACGCTCTTTTGCATAAATAGTGACATAACACGAAATTAGAAAAGGTTAAAGAAATCAATAAAATTAAAACGAAACTACGAACAAAATTAAATTGTATACTTTTAGGAGGTTCCAGATAATTAACGTAACTATAATTTTAAGCGACTATTTTTTAGCTAATAAAATACATGAATAGAAGGAAAAAACAGATATCGGTGATATATAATTCAAAAGAAAAAGTAATACTTTTGATTTATGTATGATGTAATTAATTCGGTAACCTAAAAGTAGACTACACAATTTTTTTAAAATAAAATGGCATCCCATTCCATTGTGCAACCAACGTTATTTTGAAATTATTTGAAATAATGGGTGTTTTTTTTAGAGGTATAGAACTTCGAATTGAAATAAAACACAAGAAAATCGTTTTAATGTCCATCAATTTGGCTTTATTGGAAGGATAATTTTATGCCATTAATGTTTAAATATGATTACGGGCATGTGGCCGTCGCGGCTGGCTCGAATAAAGCCAATTCTACAGGTGCAATTTTCAACTACTTTTTCAAGCATATGGGGCCGTATGTTGGCAATAACGCCACGAATGTTGGCTTCCAAGTCCCCTAACGTTTCTGGTTTGTTGGCGTAGACGAGCGACTTCACATATCCCCAAAGAAAATAATCCAGTGGTGTCAAATCGCACGATCTTGGTGGCCAATTGACAGGTCCATTCCGCGAAATTATGCGCTCATCGAATGTTTCCTTCAATAAATCAATTGTGACGTTCGCTGTGTGCTATGTAGCGCCGTCTTGTTGGAACCACAACTCATCCACATTCATGCCATCCAATTGGGGAACAAAATAGTCGGTTATTATGGCTCTATACCACCATTATTTCGGAAGAAGTATGGCCCAATGACTCCACCAGCCCATAGAGCACACCAAACAGTCAGTTTTTGTGGATGTAATGGCGTCTCAAGGGTCTCATATGGATTCTCTTCACTCCAAATGCGGCAATTTTGCTTGTTGACGTAGCCTCACCACTGAACAAAATTTTGCGATGAAAATCAGCATCGAGATCAATCTCATTTTCGGCCCATAAACCAAAATCACGACGCATTGCATGGTCTCGCGGCTTTAATTCTTGCACAAGCTGGATCTTGTAAGGTCGCAAGCCAAGATCTTTGCGCAAAATCTTTCATAAAGTTGATGGACAAAGCTCCAATTGCTATGCACGGTGGCGAATCGATTCATTCGGGTCCTCTTCTTCGGTGCGCACTGTTGGACGTCGCTGCGGATGCGTATTATCACATAGAGTAAACGTAGTGCGAAAACGATCCATGGTTAACCGAATTAATTGCTCTGATGGACGATTATGTCGACCATAAAATGGACGGAGCTTGCGGTAAACTTCGCGAACTGAACCATTATTTTCGAAATAAATTTGCACGATTTGCAAGCGTTGTTCTTTTGTCAACCTGTTCATGATGAAATGGCAAACCAAACTAAATATTAATCACTTGACAGCTGACAAAATGTTAAAAAACTAACTTCACATTTTACAATAAATTTATTTTTCTATAGCAAATTTTTTTGGAAAATTTTGAATTTTAAAATTTTTTTATTTTTATAGAAAATTTTTAAAAAATTTCTGATTTTTATAGAATATTTAAAAAAAAATGTATAAGAAATTTTTCAAAAATCTATTACTTTATTGGAAATTTTTCAAAACTTTTCTATTTAAAAAAAAATAAAATTTTTCAAAAATGCTTTGTTTTTTTTCGGAAATTTTCAAGAATTTCCTTATTTTATAAGAAATTTTTTAAAAATTGTTATTTTTGTAGGAGACTTCAAAGTTTTCTTATTTTTTAGGGAATTTTTCAAAAAATTTCTTATTTTTTTTAAAGAAAATCTTATTGACAAATCTAATTTTTATAAAAAAAATTTTAAAAAATTTCTTGTTTTTATAGACATTTTTTTTATAAAATTATCATGTTATAGGAAATTTTTCAAAAATTACTTATCTTTTATAGGAAATTTTTAAAATATTTCTTTAGTTTATAGGAAATTTAAGAAAAAAATAATATTTTATAAAAAGTATTACAGAATTTTGTCATTTTTATCGGAAATTTTCCAAACATTTCTTATTGCCAAAGAAAAGGTTTTAAAATTTTCTTGGTTTTTTTGGAATTTTTTCAATACTTTCTTATTTTTACATAAAAATTTTCAAAATTTTCTTTTTTTAAGTTTCTTCTTTTTATAGAACTATTTCAAAAAAATCTAACTTTAAGAAAATTTTTGAAATTGTTTTTAATTTTTAAAAATTTCTTAATTTTGTAAAAAAATTTCAAATTTTTTTAAATAAATTTTTCAAAAACTTTTAATTTTTGTAGGAAATTTTTGAAAAATTTCCAATTTTTATACTAAATTTTTCAATTTATAGTAAATTTTTAAAAAAAATTCTTAATTTTATAGAAAATATTCCAAAAATTTGTTACTCTTGTAGGAAATTTTTCAAAAAATTCTTATTTTTATAGAAAATTTTTTCAAAAATTTGTTTTTTTTTTTATAGAAAACTTTTCAAAACTTTCAAACTTGTATAGCCAATTTAAAAAAAAATTGTTTTTATTTTTACACGAAATTTTTCAAAAATTTTTTAAAATTTCTTATGTTTATACGAAATTTTTGAAAATTTCTTATGTTTACACGAAATTTTTTAAAATTTCTTATTTTTATACGAAATTTTTTAAAATATTTTTTTTTTAGCAAACACTTTTATATACATATTTTTATAAATTTGTATGTATATCTACAAGAAAACAAATAAGGATATGCTATAGTCGTTAGAACCCGACTATTTGATACCTTTCAAAACTAACTTCAAATACAGACAGATTTACAAGCTTTTATTTTTTTTTAGATGCTTTGTTCCAAAGAAAGTCTAAGAAAAATTTCATTAAATTAACTTTAAAGTGGCGACCTGTTATATGATAATAAGTTTTTGAAGTACATAAAGCCATCCAGGCGGAAATCGTTAAACCAAATCATTTGAGACCCAACTAATTTTTATATGCGTTACAAGAATCAGCACAAACCCAATATATTTTTCCGGCGCATAATGATTAAGGGTATGAAAACACAAACAAAAATAGTTTTTTTTAATGAAATTTCCCAGGAATGTGTCAATATATTCTGAAGTAATATTATATCTATTACCAACTATATACACACATACATTTATACATTTGTTATATAAATTTATTAATAATTTCTTTGTGAACAAAAAATGTTGTAATTTATATTAAAGTTTAATGGATTGTATGAATTTTTAAATTTAATAAGAACAATGCAACTTAAAGCTAACGGAGATTTGAGGAAAAAAAAACAATGCAAATGTTTAAAATGCAAAAATTCAATGAAAAGAAAACTACATTTATTTTTCCTGTCATCTGAAGTTATTCATAAAAAGCTAAAAAAAGTAAAGTTTACTCGTTGTAATAATAAGAATTAATGATTTACATTCAAAATAAGAAATTTTTGAAAAACTTTATTTAAAAATAAGAAATTCTTTAAATATTTCCTTAAAAAAGAAGAATTTTTTTTAAATTTCCTATTAAAACAGAAAATTTTTTAAAAATCTTCAATTAAATAAGAAATTTTTGAAAAATTTCCAATAAAAATAAGAAAATTTTGAAAAATTTCCTATACAAATAAATAAATTTTGAAAAACTTCTTTAAAAAATAAGAAATCTTTGAAAAATTTTCTATAAAAATAAAATTTTTTTTGGAAAATTTCCTATAATAATAAGAAATTTTTGAAAAATTTCCTATAAAAATAAGAAATTTTTAAAAAATTTCCTATAAAAATAAGAAACTTTTGAAAAATTTCCTATAAAAATAAAAAATTTTTGAAAAATTTCCTATAAAAATAAAAAATTTTTGAAAAATTTCCTATAAAAATAAGAAATTTTTGAAAAATTTCCTATAAAAATAAAAAGTTTTGAAAAAATTTCCTATAAAAATAAGAAATTTTGAAAAACTTCTTAAAAAACAGGAAATTTTTGAAAAATTTCCTATAAAAATAAGAAATTTTTGAAACATTTCCTATAAAAATTACGTATTTTGAAAAATTTCCTATAAAAATAATAAATTTTTGAAAATAATCCCAAAAAGTTAAGAAATTTTCTATTAAAACTTTCTTTACAAATAAGAAATTCTTGAACATTTTTCTTAAAAAAAGAAGAAATTTTTTAAAAGTTTGCTATAAAAATAGGAAATTTTTGAAAAATTTCTTACAAAACAATAAGAAATTTTTTAAAAATTTCTTATAAAAATAAGAAATTTTTGCAAAAATGTCCTATCAAAATAGAAAATTTTGAAAAATTTTCTATGAACAAAGGTAAGTTTTGAGAAATTTTCCTTAAAAATAGGAAATTTTTGAAAAATTTATTATAAAAATAAATTTTTTTTTGAAAAGTTTATTATAAATTATAAATTTCTTGAAAAAAATTTTTTTAAAAATAAGAAATTTTTTAAAATTTCCTATAAAAATAAAAAAAAAATTTTAAATTTCCTATAAAAATAAGAAATCTTTGAAAAATTTTCTATAAAAATAAGAAATTTTTAAAAAATTTTCTATAAAAATAAGAAATTTTTGAAAAATTTTCTATAAAAATAAGAAATTTTTGAAACATTTAAAAAATAGACATTTTTGAAAAATTTCCTATAAAAATAGGAAAATTTTAAAAAATTTCTTACAAAAGTAATAAATTTTTAAAAGGTTTCCCATAAAAATAGGCAATTTTTGAAAAATTGGAAATTTTTAAACGTTTCCCATAAAAATAAGGAAAAGTAGGAAAATTTTCAAAAATTTCCTATAAAAATAAGAAATTAAAAAAAAATCCTATAAAAATAAGGAATTTAAAAAAAATTCTTATAAAAATAAGAAATTTTTAAAAAGTTTATTATAAAAATAAGAAATTTTTGAAAAATTTCCTGTAAAAATAAGAAATTTTTGTAAAAATAGGAAAAAGTAGGAAATTTTTCAAAAATTTCCTATAAAAGTAGGAAATATTTGAAAAATTTCCTATGAAAATAACAAATTAAAAAAAAATCCTATAAAAATAAGAAACTTTAAAAAAAAAACTTTCTATAAAAATAAGAAATTTTTGAAAAATTTCCTATAAAAATGAGAAATTTTTGAAAAATTTCCTATAAAAATTTAAAATTTTTAAAAAATTTCCTATAAAAATAAGAAATTTTAGAAAAATTTACTTTAAAAATATTTTTTTGAAATTTCCTATAAAAATACAAAAAAATTTTACAAAATTTCGTATAAAAATAAAAAAAAATTTTAAAAATTTCCTATAAAAATAAGAAATTTTTGGAAAATTTTCTATAAAAATAAGAAATTTTTGAAAAAAATCCTATAAAAATAAGAAATTTTTGAAACATTTCCTATAAAAATTAGACATTTTTGAAAAATTTCCTATAAAGATAGGAAAATTTAAAAAAAAAGTAGGAAATTTTTAAAAAGTTTAATATAAAAAAATAGGGAATTTTTGAAAAATAGGAAATTTTTTAGACGTTTTCTACAAAAACAGATAAAAGTAGGAAATTTTTCAAAAATTTCCTATAAAAATAAGAAATTAAAAAAAAAAATCCTATAAAAATAAGAAATTTTTAAAAAAATTTCCTATAACAATAAGAAATTTAAAAAAAAATTCCTATAAAAATAAGAAATTTTTGTAAAAATAGGAAAAGTAGGAAATTTTTAAAAAATTTCCTATAAAAATAAAAAATTAAAAAATCTTATAAAAATAAGAAATTTTTAAAAATATTTCCTATAAAAATATGAAATTTTTGAAAAAATTCCTATAAAAATATGAAATTTTTGAAAAATTTCCTATAAAAATATGAAATTTTTGAAAAATTTCATATTAAAATAAGAAATTTTTAAAAAATTTCCTGTTAAAATAGGATATTTTTAAAAAACTTCCTATAAAAATATGAAATTTTTGAAAAATTTCCTATAAAAATAAAAAATTTTCGAAAAATTTACTTTAACAATATTTTTTTTTTAAATCTATATATATAAAAATGGTGTAAAAAATGTATAGTAATTCATCAAATGAGAACGGCTAGGCCGATTTCTGTAAAAATTTTTGTCAGTTATTCGTATTTTCGAGGAGAAGGTCTTTTCGGAAGAAAATTTTGGAAAATCCCTCTGGAAAAGTCGGAAAATTGGAAAAATAGAAAATTAGTGTAAATCAATGTAAATCAAAATCCGATAGATGGCGTTGTACATTGACTTACATTTCTTTTGTAAGAAAAAACCAAACCAAGAGAGTGAGTATGAAATCACTCACATTCTTATTAGAGTGCTATGGGAATTATGCATGTGTGTGTTAAAGCAAAGCACAATTATCCGAAAGATAATGAATAGATCGAAATGAAGACATTTTCTTATTGGATTACTCAAATTTAGTTGGATAGTGGTCTAATTTGACAAAAAGTCTTCAATGTAAATCAAGCTTTATGCCAATTCCGATAGATGGCGTTGTACATTGACTTACATTTCTTTTGTAAGAAAAAACCAAACAAACCAAGAGAGTGAGTAAGAAATCACTCACATTCTTATTAGAGTGCTATGGGAATTATGCATGTGTGTGTTAAAGCAAAGCACAATTATCCGGAAGATAATGAATAGATCGAAATGAAGACATTTTCTTATTGGATTACTCAAATTTAGTTGGATAGTGGTCTAATTTGACAAAAAGTCTTCAATGTGAATAAAGCTTTACTGCCAATTTACAAGATGCCTTTTTAAGGCACGAGTGGAGACTTTTTTACATTAGTGTGAGAGAGATGCGGTTATCTTTGTTTCGCTCACACTAATGTAAAAAGTCTTCACTGGTGCCTTAAAAAGACCACGTGTAAATTGGCAGTTAGACTGTGCTCAATTTGACAGGTGTATTTTTCACACTGTCATTTTCTACACCAAATGTTCTACTTTTCTTGCCGCAATTTATTCCAGTTTTGTGTATTACTAAATTAATTCCGGATTGTTGTAAATCACGCATTATATCCACATACGGTAAAAGCATTACAATTAATTGAAAATTTGTGCAATATTTGTCAAAAAATTCATTCTAAAAAAATAAGTTTGTATGAAAAAAGTGAGTTTATGTAATTGGATTCCGAGCATCCATACAGAAGCATTTTCAGTGAAAAAAGATAGTATATCCAATTGGATTCCGAGCATTCATACAGAAGCATTTATTCCGTAAGTTTGTTTTTTTCTTTTGGATTGGATTAGTCAAAAACGTCTTTATTGGTTTTCAGGGAGACTTATTTGCTTCACTAATGCCTGCTATTAGACGATCAAACGTTGGACGACGTACACGTCGTGCAATAATTTCTCAAAATGTCCGTGATGATCAAATGGAAGAGGAACGTGCACAACAAAATGAATGGAGACGAGCCCATATTGCACAGCTTCGCGCTGCACAATCACCTCCTCAAATTCCACAAAACAATACCAGAAGAAGGTCAGTCGTAAATGTTGATTTGAATCGGGCTGCTTTTGGATACAATTCTGCATTCGCCTACAAAGAACTTCGCTGCGTTGATATCGGTTCATTGTCTGTCGTTTGCCAGCATTGCAAGGCATTGAAGTTTCAATCGGAAACCCCCGGCTTATGCTGCGCTGGTGGCAAGGTAAAATTGCCTGTTTTGCCTCCTCCGCCAGAGCCATTGTATTCGCTTCTCTATGGAAATACAATTCAATCAAAACATTTCCTATCGAATATACAAAAATATAATGGATGCTTTCAAATGACGTCATTTGGAGCCGAAGTAATTCATCAACCCGGCTATAATCCGAGTTATAAGGTAATGACGTCTCATTATTATCAAAATCAATAATTCTTCTCATTCCTTTCGAAATTGATTCTAAATATTCAGATTCAAGGTCAAATTCATCATCGAGTGGGCGCTTTGTTACCACCACCAAACGAAGACCATAAGTTCCTTCAGATCTATTTCGTTGGTGATTCGGCAATTGAACTAAATCAGCGTTGTGCAATTTTTACAGCAACGAAACGTGAAATTATTCAACAATTGCAAAATCTTCTGCATGAGCAAAATGAGTTGGTTAGATTGTTTAAAACTGCATTAGAGACAATGCATTCTGACGACCACAAAATTATTATTAGAGCAGACAAAAGACCCGCTGGAGGCCATGCAAGGCAATTCAATGCTCCGACTATCAATGAAGTCGCAGTGGTGATTGTTGGAGAGAATGTAGAATCACGCGATATTGTTCTCAAGCGTCGAGATGGTGGACAATTGCAGCGCGTGTACGAGACTCATCGGTCATACGATACACTTCAATACCCTTTGATGTTCTGCGGTGGAGAGGATGGCTATCACTTCAATATAAAAATGGTCAATCCAACGACAGGTTTGTTTACAAGTCATTATTAATTTTTTCCTATTCTACAATTTAGTTACAATTCATATTTCAGGAGAAGAAATGAATAAGAAGGTCAGCTCCATGAACTTCTATGCGTTCAGATTTATGATTCGGGAAGAAATTGACAATCATCTGTTGAGATA
Source organism: Stomorhina lunata (assembly GCA_933228675.1). Taxonomy (NCBI): domain Eukaryota; kingdom Metazoa; phylum Arthropoda; class Insecta; order Diptera; family Rhiniidae; genus Stomorhina; species Stomorhina lunata. Next base: position 36,227,884 of record OW121742.1, on the reverse strand, counting down.
TGGCCGGTTGTTTCAACAGTTCTCCGTCGACATGTACGTCAAGGTCGAAACGGAGCGTCTCAATTTCCTTCGTCATAATCAGTCAAAGTTACGATCAGACGAGTATATTCACTTGCGTGACGCCATCTCTACTGAAGGAGATGCGACCAACATCGGTAGTTTGACCATTCTCCCAGCTACTTACGTTGGAAGCCCGCGCCATATGCATGAGTACGCTCAAGACGCGATGACGTACGTGCGGAATTACGGACGACCGGATTTATTCATAACGTTTACTTGCAATCCTAAATGGCCTGAAATTACGAATCTGTTGCTGACAGGACAAACATCCAGCGACCGACACGACCTCATTGCACGAGTATTCAAGCAATACCTCAGGGTACTCATGGATTTCATCGTTAAGCAAAAGGTTTTTGGCGTAGTTCGTTGTTGGATGTACTCAGTTGAATGGCAGAAGCGTGGACTACCACATGCACACATTCTGCTTTGGATGTTCGACAAGATCCAACCAGATCATATTGATTCGATAATTTCTGCGGAAATACCAGACCCAGAAACTGATTCAGAACTTCATTCCATTGTGACAACGAATATGATCCATGGTCCTTGCGGAGTCCACAACCCAGCCTCACCGTGCATGGAAAACGGAAATTGCACAAAGCGTTTTCCCCGTCCCTTTGTAACTGACACAATCAGTGGAATGGACGGATATCCGTTGTATCGGCGTCGTTCTCCAAGTGATAATGGTAGATCCATCGTGATGAAGGTGAAAGGAAACGATGTCGTCGTCGATAACCGCTGGATCGTTCCATATTGTCCGCTTTTGTCGAAAACATTCTCAACGCACTGCAATGTTGAGTACTGCAACTCAATCAAAGCCATAAAATACGTTTGCAAATATGTGAACAAAGGGAGCGACATGGCGGTCTTTGGTGTTGCCAATCCAAACGCAAACGACGAGGTGACGAAATTTCAAATTGGACGTTACGTGAGTTGCAACGAGGCAATTTGGCGGCTGTTTTCATTTCCGATACACGAACGTCACCCGACTGTCGTACATTTGGCAGTTCACTTGGAGAACGGTCAGCGTGTCTACTTTACAGAAGCAAATGCAGCGCTAAGAGCAGAACGACCACCAGCGACAACATTGACAAATTTCTTTTCGACATGCCAAAGCGATTCATTCGCAAGGACTTTACTCTATTCTGAAATGCCACGCTATTACACATGGAACGCTGCATCGAAGAATTTCCAACGCCGGAAAAAAGGTGATACTGTTGCTGGCTTCACTGATGTTTATTCGACTGATGCCCTCGGACGAATATACACAGTTCATCCACGCCAAGACGAATGCTTCTATCTTCGCTTACTTTTGCTGAACATTAGAGGCCCCACATCCTTCGATTCCCTTCGTACTGTGGATGGTGTGCTGTGCGCCACTTTTCGGGAGGCTTGCCAACGTTTGAATTTGCTCGAAAACGATTCACATTGGGACTTAACGCTCGCCGATGCAATTGTTTCTGCGCCAGCGAATCAAATTCGTACATTGTTTGCGATCATCATAGCCACATGTAATCCATCGAATCCAACCGCATTGTTTGACAAATACAAGGACGATATGGCTGACGACATTTTGCACAGAGTTCGCACGGCAACTTTAAATTTCGATCTTGAAATTAACGAAGAGATACGCAACGAAGTTTTAGTTCTGGTCGAAGACATGTGCTTGCTCATGTGCGGCAGTCTCCTGTCGACATTAGGATTGCCAGCGCCCAATCGTTCGATCCACGATGCATTCAATTCCGAATTGCAACGAGAGAAAGCCTATGATCGAGATGAGCTCGCCAAAAGAGTCCAAACAAATGTGCCATTATTGAATCCCGAACAGAAGAACGTGTACGATTCGCTAATGAAGGTTGTTGACGATGGAACAGGAGGCATTTACTTTCTCGATGCTCCAGGTGGAACAGGCAAGACATTCGTCATTTCGTTGATTCTGGCAACAATTCGGTCAAGATCACAAATTGCGTTAGCTGTTGCATCTTCTGGAATTGCTGCCACATTGTTGGAAGGCGGTCGAACTGCACATTCCGCTTTCAAGCTGCCGCAGAATCATCACACAATTGACGAGCCAACGTGCCCAATAACCAAGAATTCGGCGACAGGCAAATTGATGCGAGAATGCAAAATCATCATTTGGGATGAATGCACGATGGCGCATAAACGAGCTTTGGAGGCAGTTGACCGAACAATGAAGGATCTACGAGGTGATTTAAGACGATTTGGTGGGGCTTTGATATTGCTCTCCGGAGATTTCCGTCAAACACTTCCCGTCATCCCGAAATCTTCTGCTGCGGATGAACTTAACGCATGCCTAAAATCTTCGTCTTTGTGGCGGCATGTCCAGAAGTTGAAATTGAAAACAAACATGAGAGTCGCATTGCAGAACGACCCATCGGCTGCTGAATTCTCGAGACAACTGCTGGAGCTTGGCAACGGCCAAATTCCTATTGATGTTTCGACTGGACTGATATCGTTCCCTGAAAATTTTTGTGAATTCACATCGTCCAAGGAAGAACTCATCAGCAAAGTGTTCCCAGGCATTCCACAAAATTACAAAAATCTAGATTGGATTGCTGAACGGGCAATACTAGCAGCGAAGAATAAGGACGTGGATAGCTTAAACTTAATTATTCAAAGTCAAATCGCAGGGCAACTGCACACGTACAAATCTGTTGACTCCGTAACCGATCAAAATGAAGCGACTAACTACCCGACGGAATTCTTGAACTCGCTTGATATACCAGGAACTCCCCCGCATAATTTACAGCTGAAGGTGGGATCGATTATAATTATGTTGCGGAATCTCAATCCTCCAAAATTGTGCAACGGTACGCGGCTGTCCGTCAAAAACCTAATGAACAATGTGATTCAGGCGACAATCATCAAGGGCAAATTCAAAGGAGAGGAACTCCTTATCCCACAAATTCCCATTATTCCAACTGACCTTCCTTTCCAATTCAAGCGGATTCAGTTCCCCGTTCGATTGGCATTTGCGATGACAATCAATAAATCGCAAGGCCAATCACTCGAAGTCTGTGGGATTAATCTTGAATTTCCCTGTTTTTCGCACGGTCAGCTATACGTTGCATGTTCGCGTGTTGGGAAACCGTCTTCGTTATTTGTTTTTGCGCCGGAAAAAAAAACGAAAAACATTGTTCATCAAATCGCTCTCTATTGATTACATTAAATAAATCATATTGAAAATTTAAACATTTGTATCGTATTATTATTCTAAAGTTTGCCTGAAGGCTTAAAATTGGGGCGAGACGAAGTTCGCCGGGTCCGCTAGTTTCCTATAAAAATACAAAAAATTTTGAAAAGTTTCTAAAACAAATGAGTCATTTTATAAAAATTTCCTATAAAAAAAATTTACTTTAAAATTTTAAAATTTAATACCAATAAATTTTGTCTCGTAACTGCCAAACACGTGTCATTTTGATAGATAAGATCTTTTAATTTTTTATTTGATTACTTGAAAAATTATTGTAAGCAAGTTTTAGTTAAATAAGTTTTAATTTAATTAAATTCTTAAGACAATATTAGAAATAAGACTCAAATAATATTACAGTATTTAAAAAGGTAAATAAAATGGTAAAGGAAGAACATAATAAGATTTGGGGAAGATTTACGGACTTTTGTACTGATGTTGTTCGTACTAAAACTTGGATGAAATGTTCAAAGTTTTTCAATAAAAATTCGAAATAAGTTCTCAGCAAAACAATTGTTTAGTTTGTGTTTTGATAGAAATGCAAATGTTTATTTAAACTCAATAACGTCAATAAAGAAATTTGTATTTTCAAATGAATTTGATATCAAATGACTCATCTAGAAATTGAGAGATTAAAAGTTTTCAATTAAATCAAAATAAATAAATTTTTTAAATTTCTTTCCAATTTTGTTATAGGAAACTGTTTAATTTCTTAAATTTTTTTGGTATTTATAAATTCAAACATTTAGAAAAAAAAGTTAAAAGTTTATTTTATTTATAGTAATATTCATTGTCTGTATTGCAGACACTGATTGACTATATCCAGAAAACCTAAAAGAATATTTCTTACATTTTCAATTGGTACAAGTTTTGTTTGTCTTTTAATCTTTTAATGGAAATTAAATCTTGAAAGTTTGAAAATTTTTCCATTTTATATTTTTAAGGAAATTTCAATCAATAAAACCTGTTGTCGAATTTTGTTACCGAATTTAAAATACATTTTTCTCTGTTTATAGAGAAAAGATAAAAATGGATATACTTAAATATATTTTACTGATAACTAAGGGAAAACTTGTTTACTACGAAAAAAAAAAAATGGAAAAATGCAACAGAAAAATAAACAAATGCAAAAGGTCAATACATTTTTTATTATTTTTCAAATTGCATTCTTTTGTGTTTTTAGAAGAATTTTAATAAAAAAATGCATTTTTAAAGGAATTAAAACAATTCTTTGAAAAAAACTATGTTTTTAAATTTCCTTATTTTTATAGCAAAATTTTTAAAAATTTCTTAGTATAAAGAAAATTTAACAAAAATTTTGTTGGTAATTTCTTATTTCTTTAGGAAATTTTTCAAAAATTTCTTATTTTTATAGGAAATTTTTAAAAAAATTATTATTTTAATAGGAAATTTAAAAAAAAATCTGATTTTCATTCGAAATTTTTCATAAATTTCCTATTTTTATAGGAAATTTCTTATTTTTATTGCAAATTTTACAATATTTTTTTATTTTTAGAAGAAATTTTTTAAACATTACTAATTTTTATAGGATATCTCTAAAAAATTTCTTATTTTTTATCAGAAAATTTCCTATTTTTATACGAAATTTTTCAAAGATTTCATATTTTCATAGGAAATTTTTCAAAAAATTCCTATTTTATAGGAAATTTTTCAAAAAATTACTATTTTTATAGAAAATTTTTCAAAAAAATTCCTTTTTTTATAATAAATTATTCAAAAATTTCTTATTTATATAGGAAATTTTTCAAAAATTTCTTATTTTTATATGAAATTTTTCAAAAATTTCCTATTTTTACAGGAAATTTTTCAAAAATTTCCTATTTGTAAAGGAAATTTATCCAAAATGTCTTATTTATATAGGAAATTTTTCAAAAATTTTTTATTTTTATAGGAAATTTTTCAAAAATTTTTTTATTTTAATAGAAAATTTTTCAAAAAATTCCTATTTTTATAATAATTTTTTCAAAAATTTCTTATTTTTATAGGAAATTTTTCAAAATTTTTTTTATTTTAATAGAAAATTTTTCAAAAAATTCCTATTTTTATAATAATTTTTTCAAAAATTTCTTATTTTTATAGGAAATTTTTCAAAACTTTCTTATTTTTATAGGAAATTTTTCAAAAATTTCTTATTTTTATAGGAAATTTTTCAAAAAATTTCTTATTTTTATAGGAAATTTTTCAAAAATTGCTTATTTTTATAGGAAATTTTTCAAAAATTTCTTATTTTTATAGGAAATTTTTCATAAATTTCTTATTTTTATAGGAAATTTTTCAAAAATTTCTTATTTTTATAGGAAATTTTTCAAAAATTTCTTATTTTTATAGGAAATTTTTCAAAAATTTCTTATTCTTATAGCAAATTTTTCAAAAATTTCTTATTTTTATAGGAAAATTTTCAAAAGTTTCTTATTTTTATAGGAAATTTTTCAAAAATTTCTTAATTTTATAGGAAATTTTTCAAAAATTTCTTATTTTTATAGGAAATTTTTTAAAAATTTCTTATTTTTATAGGAAATTTTTCAAAAATTTCTTATTTTTATAGGAAATTTTTCAAAAATTTCTTATTTTTATAGAAAATTTCAATAAAAAATGTTTAAAAAGTATCCTTTTTTATATGAAATTTTTCAAAAATGTCATTTTTTATAGAAAATTTTTCAAAAATTTTTTATTTTAATAAGAAATTTTTGAAAAATTTTTACGAAATTTTTCAAAAATTTCTTATTTCTATTATAGGAAATTTTTCAAAAATTCCTTACTTTTATAGAAAATTTTTAAAAAATTTCTTATTTTTATAGAAAATTTTTGAAAAATTTCTTTTTTTTATAGAAAATTTTTCAAAAGTTTCATATTATTATAAAAAATTTTAAAATATTTCTTATTATTTCAACAATTTCTTATTTTTAAAGGAAAATTTCCAAAAATTTCTTATCTTTATAAGAATTTTTTCAAAAATTTCTTTTTTTATAAAATTTTTTTCAAAAATTTTTTATTTTTATAAGAATTATTTCAAAAATTTGTTATTTCTATAGGAAAATTTTAAAATATTTCTTATTATTGGAAATTTTTAAAAAATTTCTTATTTTTATAAGAAAATTTTTCAAAATTTTAAAGGAAATTTTTAAAAAATTTCTTATTTTTATAAAAATTTTTTTTTTAATTTTTCAAAAATTTCTTATTTCTATGAAAAATGTTTAAAAAATTACGTATTTTTATTGCAAATTTTACAAAACTTTCTTATTTTTAAAGGATATTTTTAAAAAATTAAAAAATTTATTTTTTTATAGGAAATTTTTAAAGAATTTCAAAAATTTCTTATTTTTGTAAGAATTTTTCAAAAATTTTCTTATTTCAATAGGAAATTTTTCAAAAATTTCTTATTTTTATAGAAAATTTTTGAAAAATTTCTTATTTTTTTAGACTATTTTTTAAAATTTCCTTATTTTTATAGAAAGTTTTTAAAAATTTCTTCTTTTTGTAAGAAATTTTTCAAAACTTTCTTATTTTTATAGGAAATTTTAAAACATTTCTTATTATAGGAAATTTTTCAAAAAATTCTTATTTTTATAAGAAAATTTTTTTAAATTTTTAAAAAATTCCTAGATTTTTATAGAAATTTTTAAAAAATTCTAATTTTTTATAGAAATTTTTAAAAAATTTCTTATTTTTATAGGAATTTTTTATAAGAATTTTTTTTTAATTTCTTATTTCTATACAAAAATTTTCTGAAATTCTCATTTTTATATAAAATTTAAAAAAAAATTCTAAAAATAAGAATTTTTTTTTTAATCTTATAAAAATTTCCTATAAAAATAAGAAATGTTTTAAAAATTTCTATAAAAAATTAGGAATTTTTTAAAAATTTCTATAAAAATCTAAATTTTTCAAAAATTTCTATTTATTTTAAGTAAATTTTTTTCAAAATTTCTTATTTTTAAAGGAAAATTAAAAAAAAAATCAGTTTTGTAAGAAATATTTCAAAAATTTTTTATTTTTATGAAAATATTAAAAAAATTTCGTATTTTTATTGCAAATTTTACAAAACTTTGTTATTTTTATAGGAAATTTTTAAAAATTCTTATTTTTATAAGAAATTTTGAAAAAATTTTATCTTTTTATAGAAAATTTTTCTAAAATGTCTTATTTTTATAGGAAATTTTTAAAAAATTTCTTATTTTTATAGGAAGTTTTTAAAAAAATGTATTTTTTTATAGGAAATTTTTAAAAAAAAATGTATTATTCTTATAGGAAATTTTTAAAAAAATTTCTTATTTTTATAGGAAACTTTTCAGAAATGTTTATTTTGATAGGAATTTTTTCAAAAATTTCATATATCTAGCAAATTTTGTGAGAATTTCGTACTAGTATAGAGAATTTCTAAAACTTCTTTTTTAATAGAAATAAAAATATTTACAAATTTAAGTATATTCTTGCACATAATTTGCTAAGTCAACAAAATTTAGAAAATTATATTTTCCTACAACTTTTGTTATTGTGCAATTTCCCTGAAACTAGCAGCTACGTTTAATTTTTTATGTTTATCATAAACTTTTCTTTTTTATTTTCAAGCAATTTAATAAATGCAGCTGCTTTCGATAATAAATTTGAAAATATACAGAAAAAAGGGACTTTCCACGGTGGCACTGGTCATCATACTTTTAAGTAGATTATGTCGGTATTAATTATTTCATTTTATTACATTATTTTGTGATAGTGTCAAAATGTTAAAATATATTACGAATTAATTAAATTGTGGCCAACAAAGAAGTTGCTTAAAAAATGTTCGTGTGTGTGTTAAATGTAGCAGAAAAAAAGACATCATCATGTCATAGTGTAATGACAATGTCTAGACTGGAATGTATGATTTGGAAAAATCATAGATATTGTTAGGTTTAAAATTGAATTAATAGAAATTTAAGTATATAATTAATTTCTGTACTATAAAATTATCATAAACTTATGTATAAGAGAGTTCTTCATACGCTATTTTAAATAGATCAAGTGCCAGATGGCTATATCTAGACTTCAACTGGACTATGTCTGACTACGAATAGACTATGATTATCACACATGACGTATGATTAATATTTTAGTTTCAATCTTAAACGTCCTTCATTATTCGAAATTATAACTATTGCAATTACTCCCACTCTTTAATCTAAACATTTTATAGTAGTTTTATAGTTTTACCTTTTCATAAAAGCAATTTGTTATTTCCGTAAATTTTCTATAATTAAAATTTCCAATTATCTACATGGGACTCTGTCACATTCAAAACATTCGCAAAGCATCACCACTATCAATATTATACTCGTACATATTTGCCATTTACCGCAAACCATATTTGAACAAAGGACTAGAGGTTTATGGAAATCCCTTTTACATATTCTAAAAACGTTGACAAACAATCAGCAGAAGGAAGCAATTCATCATTATCGTCCAGCTCCTCCTCCACGTCCTGCTTCTGCCCGCAATTATATTTTTTCATTATTCTTGTGGTTGTTTGAGCTCCTGGTTAGTCTAAATGCCTGAATGGTTGGTTATTGTTCAGTCGCCTCCGCTTTTTTACCTGGCCGTGGAAATTTTCATGGGAACTTATCTTCAACAATTTAGACGTTGTTTGTTGCTTTTTCATGGTTGTTATTTTTTCATTTTAATTTCATTTAAAAATCATCATTCTGCCTCAATCTCTATTATCTATTTTAGTTTTTCTTTATTTCCATTAACTCAGGGCCGTAATTAATAGCAAAAAGAAAGTGAATGAAAAAAAAATACTTAAACAAGTAAATTAAAATTTTACTGTAATAAATTGACGATTGAGTGCACAAAAAGAAAGGCTTTCTTTATATTGAAGACTAAAATGTAACAATTATGTTTTTTTTTTCAAAATTTATTCGCGTCTAAAGTTTTCAGCAAAAAAAAATATGAACACAGAATCTAAACTAGATTTTGTTCTAAGACATAACCTAAACTATTTGTAATTTTCAAACATTAAGCTTTAACTACATATTTTATTTCTATAAGCGAATTTTTCCAAAATTTTTTATTTTTATATAAAATTTTTCAAAAATTTCTTAATTTTATAGAAAATTTTTCAAAAATTTCTCATTTTTATAGGAAATTTTTCAAGACTTTTTTATTTTTATACGAAATTTTTCAAAAATTTCATTCATATTTTTATAAGAAATTTTTCAACAATTTCTTATTTTTAAAGGAAAATTTCCAAAAATTTCTTATTTTGATAAAAATTTTTAAAAAATTTCCTTTTTTATAAAAATTTTTTCAAAAATTTTTTATTTTTATAAGAATTATTTAAAAAATTTGTTATTTCTATAGAAAATTTTTAAAAATTTTTTTATTTTAATAGAAAAACTTTAAAAATTCTTATTTTTATAGAAAATTTTTCAAAAAGTTTTTATTTTTATTGGAAATTTTTTAAAAATTTCTTATTTTTATAGCAAATTTTACAAAAATTTATTTTTTTTAAAGGAAAATTTCCTAGGATATTTTTTAAAAATTTTACTTTTTGTTTGTTTTTCAAAATTTTCTTATTTTTTTAGAAAATTTTTTAAAAATTTCTTATTTTTACAGGAAATTTTTAAAAAAATTATTATTTTTTAACAAAATTTTTAAAAAATTTATTATTTTTATAGAAAACTTTTCAAAAATTTCTTATTTTTCTAGGAAACTTTTCAAAAATTTCCTATTTTTATTGGAAGTTTTCAAACATTTTTTCTTTTTATAGGAAATTTTACAAAAATTTCTTATTTTTTTAAGAAATTTTTCAAAAATTTCTTATTTTTAAAGAAAAATTTCAAAAAATTTCTTATTTTTATAAGAATTTTTTCAAAAGTTTCTTATTTTTATAAAAAATTTTTCAAAAATTTTTTATTTTTATAACAAGTTTTTTAAAACTTTCTTATTTTTATAATAAATTTTTTAAAAATTTCTTATTTCTATAGGAAATTTTTAAAAAATTTCTTAATTTTATAGGAAATTTTTCAAAAATTTCTTATTTTAATAGGAAATGTTTAAGAAATATTTTATTTTAATAGGAAATTTTTCAAAATTTTTTATTTTTATAGCAAATTTTTCAAAATTTTTTAATTTTTATAGGAAATTGTTCAAAATTTTCTAATTTTTATAGAAAATTTTTCAAAAATTTTCTTTTTTTATAGGAAATTTTTCAAAAGTTTATTATTTTTATAGGAAACTTTTCATAAATTTTCTATTTTTATAGGAAATTTTTCAAAAATTTCTTATTTTTATAAGAAACTTTTCAAAAATTATTTATTTTCAAAAATTTCTTATTTTTCAAAAAATTCATTCTTTTAAAAGAAATATTTGAAAAATTTCTTATTTTTATAAAAAATTATTCAAAAATGTCGTATTTTTATAGGAAATTTTTCAAAAGTATCATATTTTTATAGGAAATTTTTTTAAAGTTTCTTATTTTTATAGGAAATTTTTTAAGAATTTCTTATTTTTTTAGGAAATTTTTAAAAAATTTCTTATTTTTATAGAAAATTTTTCAAAAGTTTATTATTTTTATTGGAAATTTTTTAAAAGTTTCCTATTTTTATAGGAAATTTTTCAAAAATTTCTTATTTTTATTGGAATTTTTAAAAAATGTTTTTATTTTTATAGGAAATTTTTCAAAAATTTCTTTGTTTTATAGGAAAATTTTCAAAATTTTTTTATTTTTATAGGAACATTTTCCAAAATTTCTTATTTTTATAAGAAATTTTTCAAAAATTTCTTAGTTTTATAGGAAGGTTTTTAAAAATTTCTTTCTTATTTTATAGACAATTTTGCAAAAATATCTTTTTATTGTATGAAGTTTTTGAAAAATTTCTTACTTTTATAGGAACTTTTTCAAAAATTTCTTATTGTTATAGAAAATTTTTCAAAAATTTTTTTTTATAGACAATTTTTCAAAAATGTCTTGTTATTGTACGAAGTTTTTGAAAAATTTCTTATTTTTATAGGAAATTTTTCAAAAATTTCTTATTTTTATAGGAAATTTTTCAAAAATTTCTTATTTCTATAGGAAATTTAAAAAAAATCTCATTTTTCTAGTTTCTTATTTTTATAGGAAATTTTGCAAAAATTTCTTATTTCTTATAAAATAGGGGCATGTCTAATATTCTTAATTTAAGTGTAACGTAATATGTTTGAACAATAAAGAGAAAATAAACTATTTTTTTTAATATTTGAAAGCTGAAGATAAATTGAATACCAGGATTGACCATAAACTAATGCATATCAACTATAAACCAATTATGAAACAAATCCCAGTGTAACATAGCTTTTTCTGCATCTACTGGAACAATAATTAAAATTAGATTTAAATGGAAGCTTAGTTTGACATTGATGAAGTTTTACAAAATGGGTTACTTTATTATGGCAACTTTTCTTTTTTAATTTCTTTCAAAATTATAATATTTTTATTCTTTTTTCAAACGATTTGCATATCTTATCCTTAACACAGGCACAAATATTAAAGAGATAGAGAAGCAACACGGGGAAGATATTACTCTTTATATGTCTATTAATATTATAAATTATCGTGTCATACTTCACTGGCAGAAATTAACACGCTATCGATGTAGAATAAATAAAATTGGCTGTAGAACAGAATCAATTATAGTGTTGAATATAATAAAGCTTGATCTTCTATATTTAAAAGGTTACACTTTTCTTCTATCCCCTTCCCAAACGCTAACATTTTTCGTGCTCACTCTTTTACAGTTTCACTATATCCTAGTTTATACAGCTTTTCTAGTTCTTTTTCTATTGTCAATAAATTTCTATAAAAATTCATAAATTTACTTAATTCGAAAATTTGCATGTAATAATATTTACAGACTCACACGCAGACTTAAAATTTTTTATAAATTTCATAAGAGTCCTTAACACACTCATACTCACACACTTTCCGGATTTACGCATTGACCTAGATTTCCGTTATAAATATTGTGTGTATACAATTTCAGTGTTTGTATATTGGTCCATAAGCACGTGCTTCTTTCTATATGAACTCGATTGACAGGAAAAGTCTTTTCCGTTCATATCCTAAATTTATATTCATACTCTTTCCCTATATTACCCAATACATACATATGTTTGTTTGTATATGCGAAATATTTCCATATGTATTACATTATAAGTATTAATGTTTGTACTCTTGTAATTTCTCCTTACAATGAAAAAATCAAAAATGTAAATTTTTGATTTGTGCCCATATGGAAATTCTGGGTTACAATATTTATCCGTTGTTATTTATTTAATCTACAATTACAAAGAAAAAGCCGATGGAATTGTTTAAAGGCCTGATAAAAATATGTTTGTATATAAAAATTATTAAAAAAAATATATACAAAAATATATTGAGTAAATCCTTGTGAAAATAATAAATTTCAATGATTTATATTCAAAAAAATTTGACATATTACTTATCTTTAAATTTGTTATGGTAAAGGAATTCGAATATTTTAACTCTTATTTATTAAATAAAAATCTAGTAACTTTTCTTTTTCCTACAAGTTAAAAAACTTCAATATTAACTTCCACCTTGAAACTTAAATTACATTGATTTATTCTGCCAATAGCTAAAGTAAACACTTGACACAGGTCTTGAATCCTTTAGTAGTTTTTGCTTCTTCAGAATTCAGAATAAGTAATAAAACAGTCACGTCGTGTGGCTGTTTACTAGATAAGTTACGTGAAATATTTTGTATTGTAAGTTCTTTCTATGATAACAACTTGAAAAAAAAAATAATTTATTACTTTAAAACAATGACCAAGAAGTCAAAAAAAAAAAAAAAACAACGTCATGAAAGGTTTAAAGTGTTTATGTGTTAAGTGCAAAAATTACAAAAATTTAATAATAATTTGTCAAATTTCTTCCTATCGTCAACTTTTCGATAGAAATATGTTCCTTTCGACAACTTTTCTAGGAAAAGGTCTTCCTATCATCAACTTTTCCACAGAAAAGTCTTCCTATCGTCAACCTTTATACAGAAAAGTCTTCCTATCATCAACTTTTCTACAGAAAAGTATTCCTATCGTCAGCTTTTCTACAAAAACGCTTTCCTATCGTTAACTTTTCTACAGAAAAGCCTTCCTATCTTTAACTTTTCTACCGAAAAGCCTTCCTATCGTCAACTTTTCTACCGAAAAGCCTTCCTATTGTCACCTTTTCCACCGAAAAGTCTTCCTATCGTCAACTGTTCTATTAAAATGGCTTCCTATCGTCAACTCTTCTACAGAAATGTCTCCCTATCGTCAACTTTTCCATGAAAATGCCCTCCTATCATCAACTTTTCTATAAAAATGTCTTCCTAACGTCAACTTTTCTATAGAAATGTCTTCCTAACGTCAACTTTTCTACAGAAAAGTCTTCCTATCGTGAACTTTTCTACAAAAAAGTCTTCCTGTCGTCACTTTTTCATAGAAATGTCTTCCTATCGTCAACTTATCTATAGAAATGTCTTTCTATCGTCAACTTCTCTATAGAAATGCCTTTCTATAGTCCACTTTTCTATAGAAATGTCTTCCTATCGTAAAATTTACTATAAAGATGTCTTGCTATCGTCAACTTTTCTATAGAAATGTCTTCATGTCGTCAACTTTTCTATATAAATGTCTTCCTATCATCAAGTTTTCTACAGAAAAGTCTTCGTATCATCAAGTTTTCTAAATAAATGTCTTTCTATCGTCAAATTTTCCAAAGAAATGTTTTCATATCATCATTTTTTCTAAAGGAGGCTCCTTTTTATCAACTTTTCGAAAGAAATATTTTACTATCATCAATTTTTCTTAAAAAATGTCTTCCTATTGTCAACCTTTTTTAAGAAATGTTTTCTATCGTCAACTTTTCTTAAGATATGTCTTAAAATCGTCAACTTTTCTGCGGAAATATCTTCCTATCGTCCACTTTTCTATAGTAGTGTCTTCCTATCGTCAACTTGTTTATAGAAATGTCTTCTTTTTGTCAACTTTTCTATAGAAATGTCTTCTTTTCGTCAACTTTTCTATAGAAATGTCTTCCTATCGTCAACTTTTCTATAGAAATGTCTTCCTATCGTCAACTTTTCTATAGAAATGTCTTCCTATCGGCAACTTTTCTATAGAAATGTCTTCCTATCGTCAACTTTTCTATAGAAATGTCTTCCTATCGTCAACTTTCTATAGAAATGTCTTCCTATCGTCAACTTTCTATAGAAATGTCTTCCTATCGTCAACTTTCTATAGAAATGTCTTCCTATCGTCAACTTTCTATAGAAATGTCTTCCTATCGTCAACTTTTCTATAGAAATTTCTACCTATCATCAACTTTTCTATTGAAATGTCGTCAACTTTTCTGTGTAAAGGTCTTCCTATTGTCAACTTTTCTTAACAAATGTCTTCCTGTCGTCAACATTGCTATAAAAAAAACTTCCTACTATCAACTTTGCCACTAATCGGAACACCAAAAAATATAGGGGTGTACGATTATTATACAAAAATTTTATTTTTATGGAGTAGAATATCTACATAGTCATGGTCTGGTATGTTACCATATATTTAACTGTTCTTTGCAAATATTGTAACTATTTTGGGTTCTGAATAATTGAAACTTTAAAAAAATTACCCCAAAAATATATATATCCAGTTGTTTTGGGTATACTTAATTCATCAAATTCAAAAGATAATTCAAATTGGTATATAAAAATAACAGGTTGATACTACAAACTTACATTTATGCTAATGTATCATCATTATGTCATCATTTCTTGATGATACATGAGATGGCTTTTATGTAACATATTGTAAGAGACATATTCAAGAGTTATGAATGGTTGAAGTTGTGCTGCTACAAAATTTTAATGAAAGATTAGATAGTAATTAAGTTTATATCACAAGCTATTAAGATGTTGAAAATGAAATTAAAATACGAATTATAATGAGAGCGTTAGAGCTAGTGAAGGTTGAAATGATTCAATGCAGGATAAGCTGAGGAACGACTATAAGTGTATAATAAAGGATACTTAAAAGATTTAAATATATATATTTTTTATTCAGTTTTTATGTTGAAGACTTGATTCAAAGCACGATATACTAAAAATGTATGTCACTTTTTTTAGTTTTGAGTTTCATAAAAAAGTATTTCAACTTTAACAAAAAAATATATTATTTTATTTTTAAAATATATAAATAACTTATGATTACATTAAATAAATCCACGTGTCTCATTTTTATTCATACGCAATGGAATTATGTTACCCCTGTGCGTATACTTTATATTAAATTATATCAATGACAAATATCAAGTATACGCCTAAGGCAAAAATTATTGTATCTAAGGTAGAATGAAATTGTAACCAAATACACGTGCATGTCTTTCATTAGCTTCATTTCCAGATTTCTTTTTGCCAAAATGAAATCAATAACATAATACATTTTACATTATTCTGTCCTAACAAATTATATCTAATGATATGATAAAACAAAATTACAACGACAATTTTAACTGCTTGAATTTTTTAGTGGAGAATCAGATACAAATTTTTATCAAATTTTAAATGTCTTCCTAACTTCAACTTTTCTAAAGAAATGTCTTCCCAACGTCAAATTTTCTATAGAAATGTCTTCCTAACGTCAACTTTTCTATAGAAATGTCTTCCTAACGTCAACTTTTCTATAGAAATGTCTTCCTAACGTCAACTTTTCTATAGAAATGTCTTCCTAACGTCAACTTTTCTATAGAAATGTCTTCCTATCGTCAACTTTTCTATAGAAATGTCTTCCTATCGTCAACTTTTCTATAGAAATGTCTTCCTATCGTCAACTTTTCTATAGAAATGTCTTCCTATCGTCAACTTTTCTATAGAAATGTCTTCCTATCGTCAACTTTTCTATAGAAATGTCTTCCTATCGTCAACTTTTCTATAAAAATGTCTTCCTATCGTCAACTTTTCTATAGAAGCGTCTTCCTATCCTCAACTTTTCTATAGAAATGTCTTCCTATCTTCAAATTTTCTATACAAATGTCTTCATTTCGTCAAGTTTTCTAGAGAAATGTTTTAATATCATCAAACTTTCAATAGAAATGTCTTCCTATCATCAACTTTTCTATTAAAATGTCTTCCTAGCGTTAACTTTTCGATAGAAATGTCTTCCTACCGTCAACTTTTCGATAGAAATATCTTCCTACCGTCAACTTTTCGATAGAAATATCTTCCTACCGTCAACTTTTCTATAGAAATATCTTCCTACCGTCAACTTTTCTATAGAAATGTCTTCCTATCGTCAACTTTTCTATAGAAATGTCTTCCTATCGTCAACTTTTCTATAGAAATGTCTTCCTGTCGTCAACTTTTCTATAGAAATGTCTTCCTATCGTCAACTTTTCTATGCAAATGTCTTCCTATCGTCAACTTTTCTAGAGAGATGTCTTCCTATCGTTAACTTTTCTATAAAAATGTCTTCCTATCGTCAACTTTTCTATAGAAATTTCTTCCTATCGTCAACTTTTCTATAGAAATGTTTTCCTATAGAAACGTCTTCCTGTCGTCGACTTTTCTATAGAAACGTCTTCCTATCGTTAACTTTTCTATAAAAATGTCTTCCTGTCGTCAACTTTTCTATAGAAATTTCTTCCTATCGTCAACTTTTGTATAGAAATGTCTTCCTATCGTCAACTTTTCTGTAGAAGTGTATTCATATCGTCAACTTTTCTATAGAAATGTCTTCCTATCGTCAACCTTTCTATAGAAGTGTCTTCCTATCGTCAACTTTTCTTTAGAAATGTCTGAAATGTAAAATGTAAAACTTGTTCTATTGTCAACATTTGTACAGAAAATTATTCCAGGGACTTGTACCCGCATATTTTTACGATTAAAAATTTGTTATAAACTAATAACAAATATAGCTAACATTGAATATTCCTTCAACATTATTGATTTCGCATCTCTTTCCTGTTTGTATCTTGAACAAATTTTCAAGGTTAAATCAAAACTTTTCGTGTTAAGATGAAATAAATGTTGAAACTAAACTTTTGAAATATTTTGACATTATGACCAACATTGGCATTATGACAACCTGTTAAAAAATTTAGAGGTTTGCAAAACTTTGGAGCACGTGTAGGGCAAAAAGTTCACTTTAGTTTTAACCTTTACCAGGGTTACACGTGTTTACAATAATCATTTTTATTTGTTGATTTTTTTATATAAGTGCCAATAAAATATTTATGATAAAATTAATAAGAAAAGCGTTTTCAATATAAGTTAACTTGTTGTATTATTTATAGGAAATTCTTCATAAAGTTAAAAAGTTGTCGAAGTAAAAGTTAGAAAATAGAAAAGAAGGGGAGAAATAAAAAAGTGTTATAATTAACTGGAACAATTTAACAAGAAACAGCTTAAGACTTTCTTTAAAAGGGATGCTTTTCCTTAAACAAAAACTTTGTTTAATACTAGAGACCATAATTTTTATAAGAAGTGAAAAATTTATTTTTAATCTTTCCCCTTCTAACGAGCGATTTGCCATAAAAAATATTTGGCGAAACTTTCTTATCGCAACACGGAAGATCTTAAGAAAAAGAAGTCTTAAACAATAAAATACTAACAAGAAAAAAATTTTTCCTTCTCCAAAAGCTTAATGAAGAAGAAAGTTTGCAGTTAACTTTAAATAAGCTATTGTACAAATGTGTTGGTGTGTAGGGCTTTAGCGCTGAAAGCATAATTGTAATTATTTGTGTATGGATGTGTGTGCTTGAAGCTTCTATGGGTGAAGATTTTCTATTAAGAAAGAAGTAAGTTTTAATTAACAGACTAAAATGGTGTTAAATAAATTTAATGTCTTAGAAAAGCACACGATAAATGAGAAATGCCATGAGCCTATTGGTTTAATAAATTAATATATTTTAAATTTTAAATAAGTAACCCACAAAAAAAGTTTTCTCCTACCGTTTGTTAAAGTAAATTTTTAAATGGAAAGATTTTTCTATCTAGAAAAGAAAACGATAAGAAAATGTTTCTACACAGAAAACTCAAGAAATGTCTTTTGTATAGAAAAGTTTTAAAATTGTAAATTTTTCTATAAAAATGTCTTTCTAACGTCAACTTTTTTATAAAAATGTCTTCCATAGAAGTGTCTTTCTAACGTCTTCTTAACGTCTTATTAACGTCAACTATAGACATGTCTTCATAACGTCAACTTTTCTACAGAAATGCCTTTTTAGCATGAACTATTCTATAGAAATGGTTTCCTAACGTAAAATTTTCTTTATTCATGTCTTACTAACATCAACTTTTCTATAGAAATGTCTTCCTACCGTCAAATTCTCTAGAGAAATATCTTGCTAACGTTAACTTTTCTATGGACGTGTCTTCCTGACGTCAACTTTTCTACAGAAATGTCTTCCTAGCATGAACTATTCTATAGAAATAGCTAACTAACGTCAAATTTTCTATAGACATGTCTTACTAACATCAACTTTTCTATAGAAATGTCTTCCTATCGTCAACTTTTCTACAGAAATGACTTCCTATAGACAACCTTTCTATGGAAATGTCTTCCCATCGTCAACTTTTCTACAGAAATGTCTTCCTATCGTCAACTTTTCTATAGAAATGTCTTCCTATCGTCAACTTTTCTACAGAAATGACTTCCTATAGACAACCATTCTATAGAAATGTCTTCCTATCGTCAACTTTTCTATAGAAATATCTTCCTATCGTCAAATTTTCCAAAGAAATGTATTCCTATCGACAACTTTTTTTGTAGAAATGTTATCCTATCGTCAACTTTTCTATAGAAATGTCTTATTGTAGTCAACTTTTCTACAGAAATGTCTTCTTATCGTTAACTTTTTGATAGAGATGTCTTTCTATCGTAAACTTTTCTATAGAAATGTCTTCCTACCGTCAACTTTTCTATAGAAATGTCTACCTACCGTCAACTTTTCTATAGAAATGTCTTCCTATCGTCAACTTTTCTATAGAAATATCTTCCTATCGTCAACTTTTCCATAGAAATGTCTTCCTATCATCAACTTTTTTATATAATTGTCTTTCTGTCCTTAACTTTTCTATAGCAATGTCTTAATATCTTCAATTTTTCTATAGCAATGTCTTATGGCCTTAAGTCGTCAACATTTCTTGTGAATGGCATTTATAAGAAAAGTTGGCGATAGCATGAGTTAAAACTTTATTTTCTGAGATAAATTAAATTTTTAAATTTTTTGAGTTATGTTGTTTTTGTACTAATGCAGATAATACTTTTAGAATTTGATTATTGTTTCACAAACTCTAACATTTTAATTATAAACAAAAGGAAGACAATTTCGTCAAAAGAAAAATTACTCACTCATTTGCAATTCCTTCCAATTCTCTGTTTTTTTTAATAGCTATTGTCTCTTTTAAAGACATAATATTGAATCATGTTTCCATTTTAATGGTATATATTGGACCATGCCATTTTGAATCCTTATTGTTCTATTACCATTTAAAAAAGACATACTTGTAAAAAATATAAAACAATGAACATATTGTTTTCCTAATTTTTTCATTTCTACCAAACTTGAAGAAAAAAACTTCAATAAACTATTTACAGTTAAGAAAACAGCCCTGAGGAGATTTGTAAATATTTCACAAAATTTGCAAACATCTGGCATTCAAAAAGAAAAAGAAAGAAAGCAATAGCATTTACAGAATAACAAAATTCGAAAATAAGGTTTTAGATATTGTTAAAAAAATGTTTATAACAGTAGAAATCTAAAATCCAAAGAAAATTTGCAGCCACTTCTTAAGCAAAATAAAAAATTAGGCAATATTCATATAAAAAAATATACAATTCTATGAAAAAGCTGACGATAGGAAGACATTTCTATAGAAAAGTTGACGATAGGAAGACATTTCAATAGAAAACTTGACGATAGGAAGACATTTCTATAGAAAAGTTGACGATAGGAAAACATTTCGTCAACTTTTCTGTCGTCAATATTTCTACAGAAAAGTTGACGACAGGAAGACATTTCTATAGAAAAGTTGACGTTATGAAGACATTTCTAAAGAAAAGTTGACGTTAGAAAGACATTTCTATAGAAAAGTTAACGATAGGAAAGCATTTCGTCAACTTTTCTGTCGTCAATATTTCTATAGAAAATTTGACGATAGTAAGACATTTCTATAGAAAAGTTGACGATAGGTAGACATTTCTATAATAAAGTTGACGATAGGAAGACATTTCTATAGAAAAGTTGACGATAGGAAGACATTTCTGTAGAAAAGTTGACGATAGGAAGACATTTCTATAGAAAAGTTGACGATAGGAAGACATTTCTATAGAAAAGTTGACGATAGGAAGACATTTCTATAGAAAAGTTGACGATAGGAAGACATTTCTATAGAAAAGTTGACGATAAGAAGACATTTCTGTAGAAAAGTTGACGATAGGAAGACATTTCTATAGAAAAGTTGACGATAGGAAGACATTTCTATAGAAAAGTTGCCGACAGGAAGACATTTCTATAGAAAAGTTGACGATAGGAAGACATTTCTATAGAAAAGTTGACGATAGGAAGACATTTCTATAGAAAAGTTGACGATAGGAGGACATTTCTATAGAAAAGTTGACGATAGGAAGACATTTCTATAGAAAAGTTGACGATAGGAAGACATTTCTATAGAAAAGTTGACGATAAGAAGACATTTCTATAGAAAAGTTGACGATAGGAAGACATTTCTATAGAAAAGTTGACTATAGGAAGACATTTCTATAGAAAAGTTGACGATAGGAAGACATTTCTATAGAAAAGTTGACGATAGGAAGACATTTCTATAGAAAAGTTGACGATAGGAAGACATTTCTGTAGAAAAGTTGACGATAGGAAGACATTTCTATAGAAAAGTTTAAGATAGGAAGATTTTTCAATAGAAAAATTGACGTTAGGAAGACATTTCTAAAGAAAAGTTGACGTTAGGAAGACATTTCTATAGAAAAGTTGACATTAGGAAGAAATTTCTTTAGAAAAGTTGACGATAACAAGATATCTCTATAAAAAAGTTGACGATAGGAAGACATTTCTTTAGAAAAGTTAACGACAGGTAGACATTTCTATAGAAAAGTTGACGATAGGAAGACATTTCTGCAGAAAGTTGACGATAGGAAGACATTTCTTTACAAAAGTTTACGATAAGAAGACATTTCTATAGAAAAGTTGACGTTAGGAAGACATTTCTAAAGAAATGCCATCATAGTCTATGAAGTTAACCTTTTAAATTTTTCTTGATAAATTTGCAGCTTTCTTTCAGCTTAACTTCTATTCAACCTTCTTTTTTATTTTTATTTAATTAATCATTATTAGCTAAGCATCACAATAAATTGAATCATGGTTCATCTGAATACATCAAACACTAATTAGTTGCCCCATAATGATTCTTTAGAATTTCCCCTTTTTTCCAAGAATTTCCTCTTTGATAAATGTTCGTTCGATCAAAAATTGTGCAAATAAATTATAAAGGATAATTAATAAATCGTAGCAAAGCAAAAATTTTCCTTTTTCATTAAGACCAACAACCAGAAAATAAAGACACAAGCCTTTACATCGATTTTGCTTAGAACTCCATACAATATCTTTAGCTTTTGTTATTTCTAGATTATGTAAAATTTTCCTGCCTCATTAGTCAGTCAGAACAAATATTGTCTTAAGGCAAAGTGCCCAGTAATGTAAGTGACATTGTAAAAGAGCGATTGGCTTATAGCTTTCCTATGATAAATGGTCTTTATACAAAATACATAAAAGGGCAATCCTTTATATATTATTTTAATTAGCTCAAAATAATAGAGATATTTTTTGGGATTATATCAAAATAACCTAAACTTTATTTTATCTCTCTGTTGTATTTTATAGATAATTGCTAATAAAAAGTTTTCGGGGCGTATGAATATTTTTTGCCTAATACGAGTATATCAATCATACGACATATAGTTCTTCATCATTGATATGTATGAATCATTTATTAGATTAAATTACTTCATTACTAATTAAAATAAAATAGTCCATGAAGTGTATGTATATTAGGGTGCACCTTATTTTACGAAAGTGCAAAATTAAACCGTAACTCCCGCAGAAATGTTCTACGTAACATAAAAATGTCGCGTGAAAAATTTTTTTTTTTTTTTCAAAATTGCATAAGGGGTACATGTGCCGCTTCCGCCCACAAAGTGTTAAACTTTTTTGTATGTGAAAAAATGTCTGTTCTACATGTTAGTTGCGACTGCAAGCGGGCGTCTATCTCGGATCGAGCTGCTCGCTTTACAAACGTGGCTCTTGTCTTTGGACTTATTATACATCGACTTAGCCTTTACGATGTTTTAAGCATGGAAAGAAACAACATTACAGAATATACTACTCCAAGGGATAATCATGCGAAAATCCCCTGCTTCGGATGCAGGCAGCTTATGGAGGTGCCTAATCTATGCAAGAACATCCTGATGAAAGAAATCCCCTGGGAGTCAAGAATAACACAAGTGCTAAATTTAGTGGACATAACTATTACAGTTTATAATTTATTGGCATTTAAGTGCATTTTAGGTGGAATTTAGGCTGTTTCCGTACGTGTTTTGTATGGGAGCTATGGTTAAATGTGAACCGATTTCGATGACATTTTATATGCTCCCTAGTGCTTATGTAAAACTTCTCTATACTATATTTTATCATTTTTACTTTTATAGTTTGTCATTTATTAGCAAATAAGCGATTAGCCTAGACGAGCTTATACGGGAGAAGTGGTCGAATGTAAATCGATGTCACCCAGTTTCGATGCAAAAATTTGTCCGTCTATTGAAAGCACGATTCAATAGACGGACAGGCAGACAAATAAACACAGACACAGACAGACAGACAGACAACAAAAAGACAGACAGATAAATAGACAGACAGACAGATAACACACAGACAACAAACAGACAGACAGATAAATAGACAGACAGACAGACAGATAAATAGACAGACAGACAGACAGACAGACAGACAGGCAGACAGACAGACAGACAGACAGACAGACAGACAGACAGACAGAAAGACAGATAGACAGAAAGACAGACAGACAGACAGACAGACAGACAGACAGACAGACAGACAGACAGACAGACAGACAGACAGACAGACAGACAGACAGACAGACAGACAGACAGACAGACAGACAGACAGACAGACAGACAGACAGACAGACAGACATACATACAGACAGACAGAGAGACAGACAGACGAATAACCCACAGACAGACAGACAGACGAATAACCCACAGACAACAAACAGACAGACAGATAAATAGACAGACAGAAAGATAAATAGACAGACAGACAGACAGACAGACAGACAGACAACAAACAGACAGACAGATAAATAGACAGACAGACACAGACATACAGCACACAGACAACAAACTGACAGACAGAAAGACAGACAGACAACAAACAGACAGACAGACAGAGAGATAAATAGACAGACAGACAGACAGACAGACAGACAGGCAGACACACAGACAGACAAAAAGACAGATCACATTCGACAATTTAATAAGAAATCTTTTTAAAATTTTAAATAATAAAAAAAATTTATAAAATCCTATGACAATAAGAAATTATTGAAAAATTTTCTATAAAAATAGAAAATTAAAAAAAAAATACCCCACAAAAATTAAAAAAAATTTCCTATAAAAATAAGAAATTTTTAAAAAATTCCCTAAAAAAAAATTAGAAGTTTTTAAAACATATCCTATAAAAATAATAAATTTTTGAAAAATTTCCTAAAAAAATAAGAAACTTTTGTCAAGTGTTCTAAAAAATAAAAAAAAAAATTTCAATAGAAATAAGAAATTTTTAAAAAAAATTCCTGTGAAAACAAACAAATTTGAAAAATTTCGTATCAAAAAAAAATTTTTTGAAAAATCTTTTATAAAGTAAGAAATTTTGAATTTTTTTCAAAATTTCTGATATAAATTAGAAATTTTTACAAAAATTTCTTAAAGAAAATAAAAAAGTTTTGAAAAATTTCCTATAAAAATTTGAATTTAAAAAACAAATTCTTATAAAAATAAAAATTTTTTGCAAAATTTCCTTATAAAAATAAGACATTTTTGATAAATTTTCTTACAAAAATAAGAAATTTTTGAAAAAGTTTCTTACAGAAATAAGAAATTTTTAAAAAATTTCCTTAAAAAAAAATTTCTAAAAATTTTCCATAAAATTTAGAACATCAGGAAAAATTTCTTATAAAATCAAGAAAATTTAAAAAAATGTCTTATAAAATTAGAAATTTTGTAAAATATTTGCTATGAAAATATATATATTTTTTTTAATTTCCTCTGAAAAGAGTATCATCTTACAGTTCTTGACCGACTATAATACTTTATTATACCCTTCACCACCATAAGCTGAAAGGGTATTATAAGTTTGTGCTGATGTATGTAACGCATAGAAATATTTGTTTTAGACCCACCTTTTAGTATGCTAATAGGCTTAGCATCACTTTCTGAGTCGATTTAGCGATGTCAGTCTATCTGTCTGGCTGGACCCTTATGTAAACAATGTAATCAATGTATATGTCGCAATTCTTAAGATAATTTATTGAAATTTTGCATAGATCATTTTTTCATAGTAGGACCATGGCTATTGAAATTCATCAAAATCGGTCCATTATTTATGGTACCTACCATAGGTCCCACTTCCCGGAATTGATATTTTGGCCACAAAAATCAATATTTTTTCATGAAATTTAAAACTAATACTGCTTATGTAAACCTAAATCACTCTACCAAATTTTGTTGAAACCGGTTCACATTTGACCATAGCTGCCATACAAACTCTTCCGTAAAAACGCACTAAATGAGACAAAAATCTTTAAAACGCTCATAACTTTGAAGATAATGCGACTTTTAAGTTTATTTTTTGCATACATAATTCTTGTAAAAAAAAACTATAATCACTTTGCCAAATTTCGAGATAATGGGCCTCATGCATAAAACGTGAGCTTGAGCTCTGACTCGTCTTTTTGAGTAAAAGGTGCTTGTCGTATGCATAATAAAGTTTGATGAATTTGCTTTTACTCACTGCTGACGTTTGAACTCGTCTTTCTCGGTTTGAACTAAGTTAGATGAGTATGTGCTCATTTTAATATGCATAAAAACAAGCTTTTGCTTTCTTTTGTGAGCTCTTGCTCAAATTTTGTTGAGCATGCCTCATAGTTGACTCGCGTCCACTAAAAAGGAATCATGGGTGAATATTTTGTATCGCAAAGAAATACAAAATGTTATCAGGTACAAGTTTGTATTCGTAATTATTATTTTTTTATTATTTAATTAATAATAAAATGATAAATACATAGGTTTGATGATAGTAGCATCTGCTGGTTAGCTAACTACTTTTTTGAGGAGTCAGAAGAAACACATGGTGGTGCCCTCAGCAACTACGAGTATGATAAAATTAAACTGTTTTTAAGATTTTGTGCCGATCCTGGATTCCAAAATGGTATAGCCACAGACATTGGAGTCCATCAATCAACTGTGTCGTGAACTATTGCGGAAGTTGCGAAACTTATATCTGCCAAAGCAAGCGAGTGGATCAAATTCCCGAAAGATGCAGATGAAATAAAAGATGCTAAAATGAAATGGCAAGCAAATTATTGCTTTCCATTTGCATTAGTTCTACTTCACTTTCACTTGACGACATCAATAACAATTACACGTTTGAACTCCCTTTGCTCTAGTAATTGCAATTGGTTTGAACTCTTTTTTATGCATATGAAATTGAGCAAAAGGTGTTGCTCAAAGGTGATATAACTCGACTTCATGAGCAATTGCTCACCTGCTTCAACTCAGCGCTTTTACTCGTTTTTATGCATGAGACTCAATCAGTCCACATTTCACCCTAGCTCTTATAAAAGTCCAAATAACTGAAACAGCTTAAATATATAAATTTTAAGAAAATATTTGTATGATGGCAAAATTTAGCAAATGTTTGTCTTTATATAGGAAAAAGAACATCTTTGACCTTAGTGGTAAGGGTATCGTATGGTCGGGTTTGACCGACTACAGCACTTTTTTACTTATTTTTTTTTTGCTTTTAAACAATTTTCTAGCTTTTTTTAAATCCTCATTATCAAATCTTTCGAAATAATATAAAAAATTTATATATTGACTTAGTTTTTGCATTTTAAAGTATTTATTGCTATAGTTACACAAGGAATATTGGGTGTTTTTGCTAAGCTATAAATCGAAATTTTGCAATTAAATAAATTATTTTAAGTACTTAATTGCCAAGATTATTGGGGTATTATAAATCTAAGTTATTGTATTATTAAAATTTTAATGTTCTCGCCATAATTTTGAATAATTGATATATGTATACAAAAGCTTTAGCTTAGCCAAATTTAATATTCAAATTAACATTTGACATAAATTTGGGTAAAATTAGCTTGCTCTTTGAGATTTTGACACTTTCTTCTTTAAACTTAAATTTATTAAACAATTAAGTAACATTTATTGCTCTGAAATTTCTTTTAAAGAAAGGGATTGCTTGGATAAACTTTATTTGAAAATGTGTTATTTATAGAAAAACTTAAATAACAATATTTATTTATTATATTATATTATTTAAATCAAATTTTGTTTTATTATAAACCTCAAAACCTACACATACACATAACAAGTAATTGCCCACTTGTACTAAAAGTCTTTTTAAAGAAAGGGATTTAAAACGTATTTCACTTTTTTTAAAAAAAACTACTTCCTTTTCACATAAAAAATAAAACCAAATTGTTAACTTTTATTGCAAATGCCAAATAAAACCTTCAATTCTAAACATTGCACACAATTCCTGCCAATCTAGCCGCTGCATCAATGAACAAAAATAGATGAAAACAAGTAAGAAAGTGCTATAGTCGGTCAAGTCCGACCATACGATACCCTTCACCACTAAGGTCAAAGGTGTTATTTTTCCTGTATAAAGACAAATATTTGCTAAATTTTGCCATCATACAAACATTTTCTCAAAACTTATATATTTAAGCTGTTTCCGTCATTTGGACTTATACGAAAGCCAGGGTCAAATGTGGACCGATTATCATTTGGACTTATATGAAAGCTAGGGTCAAATGTGGACCGAAATTTAGCAAATTGATTACAGTTGTTACAAAAATTATGCGTGCAAAAAATAAACTTGAAATTCCCATTATCTTTAGATTTACGAGCGTTTTTAGTGATTTTTGTCCAATTTAGGGCGTTTTTAAAGAAGAGTTTGTATGGGAGCTATGGTAAAATGTGGACCGATTTTAACGAAATTTAATACAGTGATTTAAGTTTAAATAAGCAGTATTTGTTGTAAATTTCATGAAAAAATATGATTATTTGTGGCCAATATATCAATTCTGGAAACTGGGACCCATGGGAGGTACCATAAATAATGGCCCGATTTTGACCAATTTCAAAAGCCATGGTCCCATTATCAAGAAAATAATCTGTGCCTAATTTCATCAAATTATCTTTAGAATTGCGACCTGTAGTTTGATTACAAGGTTTACATGGGGGTCCAGCCAGCCAGACGGACGGACATCGCTAAATCGACACAGAAAGTGATTCTAAGCCTATTGGTATACTAAAAAATTGGTCTAAGACAAATATTTCTATGCGTTACAAACATCAGCACAAACTTATAATACCCTTTCCACCTATGGTGGTGAAGGGTATAAAAAATTGGACTTGGATTTGGATTTGGCTAAAAGTTGTTTCCTTTTGATTTTCGCATTTTATTTCCTGATGTCATGTTTCTGTTGTTGATGTTGTTTCTTTTTTTTTTTTGGTTATTGTGCTCAAACTGCTCTAATGTTGAACATTGCAAAAAATGCCTTCATGTTCCCTCAAAGTGTCATTGATATTGAAAACTTGATTAGTTTTTTGAAATCAAATGAATGGAAATAAAAAAACTAGAAATTTGAAAAGAAATAAACGGAAATGAAAGCAACTTGTATCACCATGAAATTATATGACAACAAAATTATAACTACATGTCTTTAAACTTTAAATACATATAAGATTTCTAGGTATATTAAGACTTTGAACAATTCTAGTTACAAACTTTAATTGAAACTGTTACAGTTTTTCTTTACCTAATAGAGGTTTCTTGTTATTTTGAGTAAACGATTTCTTGGTTTAGATTTCATTTGATTAATGTTTATGTAAGTTTAGATATGTGTTATTAAATCAGTTTTTGTCACAGACGTTACCTACACTAATGCCAAAAAAAAATAGAAAATTTTTAAGAAATTCAAGTATATCTTAGGAAAATACTGATTTAGGTATAGAAAATTGGAATCATTTTCAAATCATAGGTACTCTTTTGAATATACAAATATTTCTTTGCTTTATATACATCAGCACACACTTATAACGCCCCTTCTCGCTATTGTGGGGAAGAGTATAAAATAACTGTTCCATTAAAAACAAGTAAGAAAGTGCTATAGTCGGTCAAGCCCGACTATACGACACCCTTCACCACTATGATAAAATGTGTTATTTTTCTGTATAATTGCTAAATTTTGCCATCATACCAAAATTTTTTTAAAAGTTATATATTAAGCTGTTTCCACACTCAGGAAATTATTACAGTAACTGATTGTATGTTGTTTAGGAAATTTTCGGTTATGTTGTTTTCAAATGAATATTCATTTAAATTTATATGAAAATTGATTTTTAACATATTTATACATTTGTTTAAAAAACAACCTACAAAAAAATACTGAAAATCCGTAACATTTGAAAATATCAGTTGTTTAGTTTTTATAAATTTTTTCAATTATTGTATCAAATATAATTCGTATTTGTTTAATTATTGTTTTTCCTTAAGTATCTTAGGTTTGCTTACTGAAGAAACTTTTTATAATACTGGCCGCCTATCATGGGATATGGCCTAAGCAAACTACAAACTTTGTTTTGTCTGTTTGGTTTTTTGATGCCTTATATCCTTAACCTTTTTATGGTTTCGTCTTTTATATTACGTTAATTACAAAAACAAATGAAAATTGTCCGTTTTATGAAAATTTTACGTAGTTTTTTACCATTCAATTTTTGAAAAATAAATGAAAATTTCCGTTTTTTATACAAAAATGTAGTTTAAATTTTTGTCAGTAATTTTTTTGAAAACAACTGAATATTCCGTTTTTGGAACCGAAAATGTAGTTTAAATATTTGTCAGTTAAATTTAAATGAAATATTTATTGAATTTGAATGAAAAATCAGTTGACCGGTTTTTAAATGAATATTCATTCATTTCAAATTACATTTTAAGTTAATTTTACTTACATAATATTCTGAGTGCATCATTTGGACTTACATAAGAGCTAGGCTCAAATGTTAACCGATTATCCTGAAATTTGGCTAAATTTAGAGATATTTGTCTTATTTAGTGCGTTTTAACAGAAGAGTTTGTATGAGAGCTATGGTCAAATGTGATGCGATTTCAACGAAATTTGGTACAGTGATTTTGGTTTACATAAGCAGTATTTGGTTTAAGTTTTATAAAAAAAATATTGATATTTTTGGCCAAAATATCAATTCCGGGAAGTGAAGACCTATGGGAGGTACCATTAACAATGAACCGATTTTAACCAATTTCTAAAGAAATGGTCCTACTATTTAAAAAAAAAGATCTGTGCCAAATTTCATCAAATTATCTTTAGAATTGCGACCTATACTTTGATTACTTGGTTTACATGGGGGTCCAGCCAGCCGTAGAGACGGACGGACGGACGGCTGCCTATTAGTATACTAAAAGGTCTGTCTAAGACAAATATTTCTATGCGTTACATACATCAATACAAACGTATAATACTTCGAATACCCTTGCACTTAATCGCATTTACAATATTTACCAGCTCTAGTCATTTCTATTATTCTATAAATATTTATTCTAAGTTGCCTAAAAATGTTGCAGTAATATTTACTGTTTATCCTTAAAACTTAAATATTTTATTAAAACAACAAATGGTTTATAATATTTAGTTAAAGTTTAAGAATTTGTTAAAATTGTATTACAAACTTTGCCATACACAAATAGTGGGATTTACACGAATTTATACATGAGCCATGCGTAAATAATGCTTTGTGTGTGTATGAGTATGATGTAAAATGAAGCTAAATAGTATTTAGTTTAATCCTCGTAACATATGTCTGTTGTCACAAAAATGTTGCTACCAGACTTTGGTGTAATACCCAGCGAAGAGTTTTCTTGCTTCTTAAAACTTTTTTACAAAATGATACCTACTTTCAGGGAACTTAATCCCAAAGCAAATATATTATGCTGGGATATAATTTTTACTCATAGAAACAAATGTGACTTTGTTGACTATGTGAAGACTCAAAAAAAATCCCATAACTAAAGTTAAGTAAATACTTCACTAAACTTACTATAATAGGACAAAAAATAAGTAATAATGTATTATAGTCAGACAAGCCTGACAGTATAATTACACTTTCAACAAATTAAAATTAAAAAAAAAATAAAATTTTTGAAAAATTTCCAATAAAAATAAGAAATTATTGAAAAATTTCATATAAGAACTCTTGAAAAATTTCCTACAAAAATACGAAATTTTTGAAAAATTTCCTATTAAAACAGGAAAATTTTTGAAAAATTTCCTATTAAAATAGGAAAATTTTTGAAAAATTTCCAATAAAAATAGCAAATTTTTGAAAAATTTCCTATAAAAATATAAAACTTTTTAAAAATTTCCTATTAAAATAGAAAACTTTTTAAAAATTTCCTATAAAGATAGGAAATTTTTGAAAAATTTCCTATAAAAATAGGAAATTTTTGAAAAATTTTCTATAAAAAAAGAAATTTTTGAAAAATTTCCTATAAAAATGGGAAATTTTTGAAAAATTTTCTATAAAAATAGGAAATTTTTGAAAAATTTCCTATAAAAATAGGAAATTTTTGAAAAGAGTTCCTATAAAAAAAGGAAATTTTAAAAAAAAATTCCTATAAAAAAAGGAAATTTTTGAAAAAAATTCCTTTAAAAAAGGGGAATTTTTAAAAAAAAAATCCTATAAAAAAATGAAATTTTTGAAAAAAATTCCTATAAAAATAGGAAATTTTAAAAAAAAATTCCTATAAAAATAGGAAATTTTTAAAAAAAATTCCTACAAAAATAGGAAATTTTTGAAAAAAATTCCTATAAAAATAGGAAATTTTGCAAAAAAATCCTATAAAAATAGGAAATTTTTGAAAAAAATTCCTATAAAAATAGGAAATTTTTGAAAAAAATTCCTATAAAAATAGGAAATTTTTGAAAAAAATTCCTATAAAAATAGGACATTTTTGAAAAAAAATTCCTATAAAAATAGGAAATTTTTGAAAAATTTCCTATAAAAATAGGAAATTTTTGAAAAATTTCCTATAAAAATAGGAAATTTTTGAAAAATTTCCTATAAAAATAGGAAATTTTTGAAAAATTTCCTATAAAAATAGGAAATTTTTGAAAAATTTCCTATAAAAATAGGAAATTTTTGAAAAATTTCCTATAAAAATAGGAAATTTTTGAAAAATTTCCTATAAAAATAGGAAATTTTTGAAAAATTTCCTATAAAAATAGGAAATTTTTGAAAAATTTCCTATAAAAATAGGAAATTTTTGAAAAATTTCCTATAAAAATAGGAAATTTTTGAAAAATTTCCTATAAAAATAGGAAATTTTTGAAAAATTTCCTATAAAACTAGGTAATTTTGGAAAAATTTCCTATAAAAATAGGAAATTTTTGAAAAATTTCCTATAAAAATAGGAAATTTTTGAAAAATTTCCTATAAAAATAGGAAATTTTTGAAAAATTTCCTATAAAAATAGGAAATTTTTGAAAAATTTCCTATAAAAATAGGAAATTTTTGAAAAATTTCCTATAAAAATAGGAAATTTTTGAAAAATTTCCTATAAAAATAGGAAATTTTTGAAAAATTTCCTATAAAAATAGGAAATTTTTGAAAAATTTCCTATAAAAATAGGAAATTTTTGAAAAATTTCCTATAAAAATAGGAAATTTTTGAAAAATTTCCTATAAAAATAGGAAATTTTTGAAAAATTTCCTATAAAAATAGGAAATTTTTGAAAAATTTCCTATAAAAATAGGAAATTTTTGAAAAATTTCCTATAAAAATAGGAAATTTTTGAAAAATTTCCTATAAAAATAGGAAATTTTTGAAAAATTTCCTATAAAAATAGGAAATTTTTGAAAAATTTCCTATAAAAATAGGAAATTTTTGAAAAATTTCCTATAAAAATAGGACATTTTTGAAAAATTTCCTATAAAAATAGGAAATTTTTGAAAAATTTCCTATAGAAATAGGAAATTTGTGACAAATTTCCTATAAAAAGGAAATTTTTGAAAAAAAATCCTATAAAAATAGGAAATTTTTGAAAAAAAATCTTATAAAAATAGGAAATTTTTGAAAAAAATTCCTATCAAAATAAGAAATTTTTGAAAAATTTCCTATAAAAATAGGAAATTTTTGAAAATTTTCTAAAACAAAATAGAAAATTTTTAAAAAATTTACTATAAAAGAAATTTGTGAAAAATTTGTATTAAAATATTCAAACATTTTCTATTTTTATAGAAAATTTTTGAAAAATTTCTTGTTTTTATAGGAAATTTAAAAAAAAAATCTTATTATTATAGCAAATTTAAAAAATGTATTTTTTTATAGAAAATTTTTTCAAAAATTTCTTATTTTTATAGAGAATTTTTAAAGTTTTTTTATTTTATAAAAAACATTGATTCTTTTTTTATAGTAAAATTTCCAAAAACTTTTTTATTTTTTAGAAAAATTTTCAAAAATTTCTTATCTTTACAGGAAATTTAAAAAAAATCTCATTTTTGTAGGACATTTTTCAAAAATTTGTTATTGTTTTGAAAATTTTTCAAAAGTTTCTTATTTTTGTAGGAAATTTTTAAGAAACTTCTTATTTTTATAGGAAATTTTTAAAAAATTTCTTACTTTTGTAGGAAATTTTTACAAAATTTCTTTTTTTATAGGAAATTTTTCAAAAATTTCTAATTTTTATAGAAAATTTTCATATTTTTGTAGGAAATTTTTTAAAACTTTTTTATTTTTAAAGAAAATTAAAAAAAAAAATGTTTATATTTATACAAAATTTTTCCTTAATAATATCAAACTTTTGAAAATTTTTCTATAAAAAAATAAGAAATTTTTCAAAAATTTCCTACAAAAATGCCAAATTTTTCAAAAATTTTCAATAAAAATAAGAAATTTTTGAAAAATTGCCTATAAAAATAATACATTTTTGCAAAATTTTCAATAAAAATAAAAAAAATTTTCAAAAATTTCCATTCTATAAAAATAAGAAATTTTACAAAAATTTCCTATAAAAAAAAAATTTTTTAAATTTCCTTTAAAATTAGAAATTTATGAAAAGTTTTTTATAAAAATAAAAATTTTTTAAAATCTTCTTATAAAATTATAAAACTTTTGAAAAATTTCCTAATAAAAAAGAACAAAATTTTGAAAAATTTCCTAAAAAAATTTAGAATTTTTTTGAAAAATTTTCTATAAAAATAAGAAATTTTTGAAAAATTTGTATTAAAATATTCATAAATTTCCTATTTTGAACGGAAAATTTTCAAAACTTTCTTATTTTTATAAGAAATTTTTAAAAAATTTCTTATTTTTATAAGAAATTCTTTAAAAATTTCGTGTTTTTATAAAAATGTTTTCAAAAATTTCTTATTTTTATAAGAAATTTTTCAAAAATTTCTTGTTTTTATAGGAAAATTTTCAAAAATTTCTTATTTTTGTAGGAAATATTTCAAAAATTTATTTTTATAGAAAATTTTTCAAAAATTTCTAATTTTTAAAGGAAATTTTTCAAAAATTTCTTATTTTTTAAAATATTTTTTATTCAAAATTTTTCAAAGGTTTTTTATTTTTATAGGAAACTTTCCAAAATTTTCTAATTTTTGGAGAATATTTTTCAAAAATTTCTTATTTTTAAAGAAAATTTTATAAATTGCCTATAAAAATTTGTGGGTTTTGCAAACTTGATCACAAATATAATGAACTATCTATATTTGTGAAGGTTATAATAAATTACAAGAAAAGCAGAGGATTTATAGTTAATTATATAGTAGACGAACACTGAAATATAAAAATTAAGGAAAATTATCTTAAGCCAAAAACCAAGATAATAAGCATTTGCTTATTGGTAGATTTCTCAAAAAATGTAAAAAAAAAGTTTTACCGAATTTTTAAGTATCTGTCTCATCATGCTCCTGCCTAATATTAAAATCACACTCTTAAATATGTCTACCAAACCTCATGTTGCGTCGACTTTATTCAAGAATACGACTGCCAAATGTTCCCCTTACTTAGGCAAAGTATTTAAATTTATGGAAATTGCAACAAAAGTAGAAACTACTGTTATCTACCGCATCAACCAAGTAACCGAACTTGAATACTGCAAATATTTAAAAAAAGTTTATTTCGCTAAACTTTAAGTGTGAACTCAAGGTCATTGAATGCCTTCAGAAAGACTCTAGTTATTTCCAAAAGAACTTCCAGTTAAAACCAATTTCCATACAATTTATTAACTTAAAAACTTTAAGCAAATTTGCAAAATTTTGTATCTGGTGAAACTGGCAAAAACTACTTGTTTCCTACTTGAATGGTTTCAAGAGCAAAGGCTTCTTCACTCCAAGAGATTTCAAAAGATAACGCAGATTTTTGTATCAGGGGCAGAGTAAAAGTTTTTAATATGTTGTTTGGAACTGAACAAAAGAGCAAAAGAATTAACTTGAAAGAAATTAGTTTTTATTCACAAAATGCAGATGCACCCAAACACATACATACAGAGTGCAATTCATTAGCGACATTTTCTAATTAGCAAATACAAAAAAGCTTTTAATGAATTTTCGTCGAACAACTTTTCTGCTATTGTTGCGTTTTTGTTTTTTCTTGCTATTGAAATTTCAGCAATTAAGTAAAATTGAAAGAAAACCAAAGTTTAAGCCAAGAGCTAAATTTCAAAAATCAGTGAATTTTCTTTGTGTTCATTACAAGTAATGTTGTAGCCTTAAACTACAATAAGTTGAGCATTCAAGGTCAAAGATACTTTTTTAAAAGTTAAGAAAACAATAGGAAATAATTTTAAATACAAATTTTCTTAAGAAATTTGTTTTTCAGCTAAAGATATAGATTAAACTAGTTTGATTGTATGCCTAAAGATATGCAGCAAAAGTAAATATTTAGCGGAAAATTTGCACAATAAGATATAATTTACCATTACAAGACATACTAAATAGATAAATTTTGTAAAACAAAATAGATTACCTGAAATTTTTGAAAAAAAAAATTAATATAAAAAGAAGATATTTTTGAAAAATTTCCTATGAAAAAAAATAAATTTTTTAAAAATTTCCTATATAAATAAAAAAAATTTTTTAAATTTCCTATAAGAATTAGAATTTTTTGAAAAATTTCCTACAAAAATAAGAAATTTTTGAAAAACTTCCTAAAAAAATAAGAAATTTTTTAAACATTTCCTATAAAAATAATTAAATTTTCAAAAAATTCCTATAAAAATAAGATTTTTTTTTTTAATTTCCGATAAAAAAAATAAAATTTTGAAAAAATCCTACTTATAGAAGAAATTTTTGAAAAATTTCCTATAAAAATTTTAGATTTTAAAAACTTCCTGTAAAAAAATTAATCTTTTAAAAAATTATAGGAAATTTTTCAAAAATTTCCTATTTTTATAGAAAATTTTTCAAAAATTTCCTATTTTTATAGGAAATTTTTCAAAAATTTCCTATTTTTATAGGAAATTTTTCAAAAATTTCCTATTTTTATAGGAAATTTTTCAAAAATTTCCTATTTTTATAGGAAATTTTTCAAAAATTTCCTATTTTTATAGGAAATTTTTCAAAAATTTCCTATTTTTATAGGAAATTTTTCAAAAATTTCCTATTTTTATAGGAAATTTTTCAAAAATTTCCTATTTTTATAGGAAATTTTTCAAAAATTTCCTATTTTTATAGGAAATTTTTCAAAAATTTCCTATTTTTATAGGAAATTTTTCAAAAATTTCCTATTTTTATAGGAAATTTTTCAAAAATTTCCTATTTTTATAGGAAATTTTTCAAAAATTTCCTATTTTTATAGGAAATTTTTCAAAAATTTCCTATTTTTATAGGAAATTTTTCAAAAATTTCCTATTTTTATAGGAAATTTTTCAAAAATTTCCTATTTTTATAGGAAATTTTTCAAAAATTTCCTATTTTTATAGGAAATTTTTCAAAAATTTCCTATTTTTATAGGAAATTTTTCAAAAATTTCCTATTTTTATAGGAAATTTTTCAAAAATTTCCTATTTTTATAGGAAATTTTTCAAAAATTTCCTATTTTTATAGGAAATTTTTCAAAAATTTCCTATTTTTATAGGAAATTTTTCAAAAATTTCCTATTTTTATAGGAAATTTTTCAAAAATTTCCTATTTTTATAGGAAATTTTTCAAAAATTTCCTATTTTTATAGGAAATTTTTCAAAAATTTCCTATTTTTATAGGAAATTTTTCAAAAATTTCCTATTTTTATAGGAAATTTTTCAAAAATTTCCTATTTTTATAGGAAATTTTTCAAAAATTTCCTATTTTTATAGGAAATTTTTCAAAAATTTCCTATTTTTATAGGAAATTTTTCAAAAATTTCCTATTTTTATAGGAAATTTTTCAAAAATTTCCTATTTTTATAGGAAATTTTTCAAAAATTTCCTATTTTTATAGGAAATTTTTCAAAAATTTCCTATTTTTATAGGAAATTTTTCAAAAATTTCCTATTTTTATAGGAAATTTTTCAAAAATTTCCTATTTTTATAGGAAATTTTTCAAAAATTTCCTATTTTTATAGGAAATTTTTCAAAAATTTACTATTTTTATAGGAAATTTTTCAAAAATTTACTATTTTTATAGGAAATTTTTCAAAAATTTACTATTTTTATAGGAAATTTTTCAAAAATTTACTATTTTTATAGGAAATTTTTCAAAAATTTACTATTTTTATAGGAAATTTTTCAAAAATTTCCTATTTTTATAGGAAATTCTTCAAAAATTTCCTATTTTTATAGGAAATTCTTCAAAAATTTCCTATTTTTATAGGAAATTCTTCAAAAATTTCCTATTTTTATAGGAAATTCTTCAAAAATTTCCTATTTTTATAGGAAATTCTTCAAAAATTTCCTATTTTTATAGGAAATTCTTCAAAAATTTCCTATTTTTATAGGAAATTCTTCAAAAATTTCCTATTTTTATAGGAAATTCTTCAAAAATTTCCTATTTTTATAGGAAATTTTTCAAAAATTTCCTATTTTTATAGGAAATTTTTCAAAAATTTCCTATTTTTATAGGAAATTTTTCAAAAATTTACTTTTTTTATAGGAAATTTTTCAAAAATTTACTTTTTTTATAGGAAATTTTTCAAAAATTTACTTTTTTTATAGGAAATTTTTCAAAAATTTCCTATTTTTATAGGAAATTTTTCAAAAATTTCCTATTTTTATAGGAAATTTTTCAAAAATTTCCTATTTTTATAGGAAATTTTTCAAAAATTTCCTATTTTTAAAGGAAATTTTTCAAAAATTTCCTATTTTTATAGGAAATTTTTCAAAAATTTCCTATTTTTATAGGAAATTTTTCAAAAATTTCCTATTTTTATAGGAAATTTTTCAAAAATTTCCTATTTTTATAGGAAATTTTTCAAAAATTTCCTATTTTTATAGGAAATTTTTCAAAAATTTCCTATTTTTATAGGAAATTTTTCAAAAATTTCCTATTTTTATAGGAAATTTTTCAAAAATTTCCTATTTTTATAGGAAATTTTTCAAAAATTTCCTATTTTTATAGGAAATTTTTCAAAAATTTCCTATTTTTATAGGAAATTTTTCAAAATTTTTCTATTTTTATAGGAAATTTTTCAAAAATTTCCTATTTTTATAGGAAATTTTTCAAAAATTTCCTATTTTTATAGGAAATTTTTCAAAAATTTCCTATTTTTATAGGAAATTTTTCAAAAATTTCCTATTTTTATAGGAAATTTTTCAAAAATTTCCTATTTTTATAGGAAATTTTTCAAAAATTTCCTATTTTTATAGGAAATTTTTCAAAAATTTCCTATTTTTATAGGAAATTTTTCAAAAATTTCCTATTTTTATAGGAAATTTTTCAAAAATTTCCTATTTTTATAGGAAATTTTTCAAAAATTTCCTATTTTTATAGGAAATTTTTCAAAAATTTCCTATTTTTATAGGAAATTTTTCAAAAATTTCCTATTTTTATAGGAAATTTTTCAAAAATTTCCTATTTTTATAGGAAATTTTTCAAAAATTTCCTATTTTTATAGGAAATTTTTCAAAAATTTCCTATTTTTATAGGAAATTTTTCAAAAATTTCCTATTTTTATAGGAAATTTTTCAAAAATTTCCTATTTTTATAGGAAATTTTTCAAAAATTTCCTATTTTTATAGGAAATTTTTCAAAAATTTCCTATTTTTATAGGAAATTTTTCAAAAATTTCCTATTTTTATAGGAAATTTTTCAAAAATTTCCTATTTTTATAGGAAATTTTTCAAAAATTTCCTATTTTTATAGGAAACTAGCGGACCCGGCGAACTTCGTCTCGCCCCAATTTTAAGCCTTCAGGCAAACTTTAGAATAATAATACGATACAAATGTTTAAATTTTCAATATGATTTATTTAATGTAATCAATAGAGAGCGATTTGATGAACAATGTTTTTCGTTTTTTTTTCCGGCGCAAAAACAAATAACGAAGACGGTTTCCCAACACGCGAACATGCAACGTATAGCTGACCGTGCGAAAAACAGGGAAATTCAAGATTAATCCCACAGACTTCGAGTGATTGGCCTTGCGATTTATTGATTGTCATCGCAAATGCCAATCGAACGGGGAACTGAATCCGCTTGAATTGGAAAGGAAGGTCAGTTGGAATAATGGGAATTTGTGGGATAAGGAGTTCCTCTCCTTTGAATTTGCCCTTGATGATTGTCGCCTGAATCACATTGTTCATTAGGTTTTTGACGGACAGCCGCGTACCGTTGCACAATTTTGGAGGATTGAGATTCCGCAACATAATTATAATCGATCCCACCTTCAGCTGTAAATTATGCGGGGGAGTTCCTGGTATATCAAGCGAGTTCAAGAATTCCGTCGGGTAGTTAGTCGCTTCATTTTGATCGGTTACGGAGTCAACAGATTTGTACGTGTGCAGTTGCCCTGCGATTTGACTTTGAATAATTAAGTTTAAGCTATCCACGTCCTTATTCTTCGCTGCTAGTATTGCCCGTTCAGCAAT
Organism: Stomorhina lunata; assembly: GCA_933228675.1. Lineage (NCBI taxonomy): Eukaryota > Metazoa > Arthropoda > Insecta > Diptera > Rhiniidae > Stomorhina > Stomorhina lunata. The sequence continues at coordinate 36,188,178 of OW121742.1, read as the reverse complement.
CCAATCTAGATTTTTGTAATTTTGTGGAATGCCTGGGAACACTTTGCTGATGAGTTCTTCCTTGGACGATGTGAATTCACAAAAATTTTCAGGGAACGATATCAGTCCAGTCGAAACATCAATAGGAATTTGGCCGTTGCCAAGCTCCAGCAGTTGTCTCGAGAATTCAGCAGCCGATGGGTCGTTCTGCAATGCGACTCTCATGTTTGTTTTCAATTTCAACTTCTGGACATGCCGCCACAAAGACGAAGATTTTAGGCATGCGTTAAGTTCATCCGCAGCAGAAGATTTCGGGATGACGGGAAGTGTTTGACGGAAATCTCCGGAGAGCAATATCAAAGCCCCACCAAATCGTCTTAAATCACCTCGTAGATCCTTCATTGTTCGGTCAACTGCCTCCAAAGCTCGTTTATGCGCCATCGTGCATTCATCCCAAATGATGATTTTGCATTCTCGCATCAATTTGCCTGTCGCCGAATTCTTGGTTATTGGGCACGTTGGCTCGTCAATTGTGTGATGATTCTGCGGCAGCTTGAAAGCGGAATGTGCAGTTCGACCGCCTTCCAACAATGTGGCAGCAATTCCAGAAGATGCAACAGCTAACGCAATTTGTGATCTTGACCGAATTGTTGCCAGAATCAACGAAATGACGAATGTCTTGCCTGTTCCACCTGGAGCATCGAGAAAGTAAATGCCTCCTGTTCCATCGTCAACAACCTTCATTAGCGAATCGTACACGTTCTTCTGTTCGGGATTCAATAATGGCACATTTGTTTGGACTCTTTTGGCGAGCTCATCTCGATCATAGGCTTTCTCTCGTTGCAATTCGGAATTGAATGCATCGTGGATCGAACGATTGGGCGCTGGCAATCCTAATGTCGACAGGAGACTGCCGCACATGAGCAAGCACATGTCTTCGACCAGAACTAAAACTTCGTTGCGTATCTCTTCGTTAATTTCAAGATCGAAATTTAAAGTTGCCGTGCGAACTCTGTGCAAAATGTCGTCAGCCATATCGTCCTTGTATTTGTCAAACAATGCGGTTGGATTCGATGGATTACATGTGGCTATGATGATCGCAAACAATGTACGAATTTGATTCGCTGGCGCAGAAACAATTGCATCGGCGAGCGTTAAGTCCCAATGTGAATCGTTTTCGAGCAAATTCAAACGTTGGCAAGCCTCCCGAAAAGTGGCGCACAGCACACCATCCACAGTACGAAGGGAATCGAAGGATGTGGGGCCTCTAATGTTCAGCAAAAGTAAGCGAAGATAGAAGCATTCGTCTTGGCGTGGATGAACTGTGTATATTCGTCCGAGGGCATCAGTCGAATAAACATCAGTGAAGCCAGCAACAGTATCACCTTTTTTCCGGCGTTGGAAATTCTTCGATGCAGCGTTCCATGTGTAATAGCGTGGCATTTCAGAATAGAGTAAAGTCCTTGCGAATGAATCGCTTTGGCATGTCGAAAAGAAATTTGTCAATGTTGTCGCTGGTGGTCGTTCTGCTCTTAGCGCTGCATTTGCTTCTGTAAAGTAGACACGCTGACCGTTCTCCAAGTGAACTGCCAAATGTACGACAGTCGGGTGACGTTCGTGTATCGGAAATGAAAACAGCCGCCAAATTGCCTCGTTGCAACTCACGTAACGTCCAATTTGAAATTTCGTCACCTCGTCGTTTGCGTTTGGATTGGCAACACCAAAGACCGCCATGTCGCTCCCTTTGTTCACATATTTGCAAACGTATTTTATGGCTTTGATTGAGTTGCAGTACTCAACATTGCAGTGCGTTGAGAATGTTTTCGACAAAAGCGGACAATATGGAACGATCCAGCGGTTATCGACGACGACATCGTTTCCTTTCACCTTCATCACGATGGATCTACCATTATCACTTGGAGAACGACGCCGATACAACGGATATCCGTCCATTCCACTGATTGTGTCAGTTACAAAGGGACGGGGAAAACGCTTTGTGCAATTTCCGTTTTCCATGCACGGTGAGGCTGGGTTGTGGACTCCGCAAGGACCATGGATCATATTCGTTGTCACAATGGAATGAAGTTCTGAATCAGTTTCTGGGTCTGGTATTTCCGCAGAAATTATCGAATCAATATGATCTGGTTGGATCTTGTCGAACATCCAAAGCAGAATGTGTGCATGTGGTAGTCCACGCTTCTGCCATTCAACTGAGTACATCCAACAACGAACTACGCCAAAAACCTTTTGCTTAACGATGAAATCCATGAGTACCCTGAGGTATTGCTTGAATACTCGTGCAATGAGGTCGTGTCGGTCGCTGGATGTTTGTCCTGTCAGCAACAGATTCGTAATTTCAGGCCATTTAGGATTGCAAGTAAACGTTATGAATAAATCCGGTCGTCCGTAATTCCGCACGTACGTCATCGCGTCTTGAGCGTACTCATGCATATGGCGCGGGCTTCCAACGTAAGTAGCTGGGAGAATGGTCAAACTACCGATGTTGGTCGCATCTCCTTCAGTAGAGATGGCGTCACGCAAGTGAATATACTCGTCTGATCGTAACTTTGACTGATTATGACGAAGGAAATTGAGACGCTCCGTTTCGACCTTGACGTACATGTCGACGGAGAACTGTTGAAACAACCGGCCATATCTCAACAGATGATTGTCAATTTCTTCCCGAATCATAAATCTGAACGCATAGAAGTTCATGGAGCTGACCTTCTTATTCATTTCTTCTCCTGAAATATGAATTGTAACTAAATTGTAGAATAGGAAAAAATTAATAATGACTTGTAAACAAACCTGTCGTTGGATTGACCATTTTTATATTGAAGTGATAGCCATCCTCTCCACCGCAGAACATCAAAGGGTATTGAAGTGTATCGTATGACCGATGAGTCTCGTACACGCGCTGCAATTGTCCACCATCTCGACGCTTGAGAACAATATCGCGTGATTCTACATTCTCTCCAACAATCACCACTGCGACTTCATTGATAGTCGGAGCATTGAATTGCCTTGCATGGCCTCCAGCGGGTCTTTTGTCTGCTCTAATAATAATTTTGTGGTCGTCAGAATGCATTGTCTCTAATGCAGTTTTAAACAATCTAACCAACTCATTTTGCTCATGCAGAAGATTTTGCAATTGTTGAATAATTTCACGTTTCGTTGCTGTAAAAATTGCACAACGCTGATTTAGTTCAATTGCCGAATCACCAACGAAATAGATCTGAAGGAACTTATGGTCTTCGTTTGGTGGTGGTAACAAAGCGCCCACTCGATGATGAATTTGACCTTGAATCTGAATATTTAGAATCAATTTCGAAAGGAATGAGAAGAATTATTGATTTTGATAATAATGAGACGTCATTACCTTATAACTCGGATTATAGCCGGGTTGATGAATTACTTCGGCTCCAAATGACGTCATTTGAAAGCATCCATTATATTTTTGTATATTCGATAGGAAATGTTTTGATTGAATTGTATTTCCATAGAGAAGCGAATACAATGGCTCTGGCGGAGGAGGCAAAACAGGCAATTTTACCTTGCCACCAGCGCAGCATAAGCCGGGGGTTTCCGATTGAAACTTCAATGCCTTGCAATGCTGGCAAACGACAGACAATGAACCGATATCAACGCAGCGAAGTTCTTTGTAGGCGAATGCAGAATTGTATCCAAAAGCAGCCCGATTCAAATCAACATTTACGACTGACCTTCTTCTGGTATTGTTTTGTGGAATTTGAGGAGGTGATTGTGCAGCGCGAAGCTGTGCAATATGGGCTCGTCTCCATTCATTTTGTTGTGCACGTTCCTCTTCCATTTGATCATCACGGACATTTTGAGAAATTATTGCACGACGTGTACGTCGTCCAACGTTTGATCGTCTAATAGCAGGCATTAGTGAAGCAAATAAGTCTCCCTGAAAACCAATAAAGACGTTTTTGACTAATCCAATCCAAAAGAAAAAAACAAACTTACGGAATAAATGCTTCTGTATGAATGCTCGGAATCCAATTGGATATACTATCTTTTTTCACTGAAAATGCTTCTGTATGGATGCTCGGAATCCAATTACATAAACTCACTTTTTTCATACAAACTTATTTTTTTAGAATGAATTTTTTGACAAATATTGCACAAATTTTCAATTAATTGTAATGCTTTTACCGTATGTGGATATAATGCGTGATTTACAACAATCCGGAATTAATTTAGTAATACACAAAACTGGAATAAATTGCGGCAAGAAAAGTAGAACATTTGGTGTAGAAAATGACAGTGTGAAAAATACACCTGTCAAATTGAGCACAGTCTAACTGCCAATTTACACGTGGTCTTTTTAAGGCACCAGTGAAGACTTTTTACATTAGTGTGAGCGAAACAAAGATAACCGCATCTCTCTCACACTAATGTAAAAAAGTCTCCACTCGTGCCTTAAAAAGGCATCTTGTAAATTGGCAGTAAAGCTTTATTCACATTGAAGACTTTTTGTCAAATTAGACCACTATCCAACTAAATTTGAGTAATCCAATAAGAAAATGTCTTCATTTCGATCTATTCATTATCTTCCGGATAATTGTGCTTTGCTTTAACACACACATGCATAATTCCCATAGCACTCTAATAAGAATGTGAGTGATTTCTTACTCACTCTCTTGGTTTGTTTGGTTTTTTCTTACAAAAGAAATGTAAGTCAATGTACAACGCCATCTATCGGAATTGGCATAAAGCTTGATTTACATTGAAGACTTTTTGTCAAATTAGACCACTATCCAACTAAATTTGAGTAATCCAATAAGAAAATGTCTTCATTTCGATCTATTCATTATCTTTCGGATAATTGTGCTTTGCTTTAACACACACATGCATAATTCCCATAGCACTCTAATAAGAATGTGAGTGATTTCATACTCACTCTCTTGGTTTGGTTTTTTCTTACAAAAGAAATGTAAGTCAATGTACAACGCCATCTATCGGATTTTGATTTACATTGATTTACACTAATTTTCTATTTTTCCAATTTTCCGACTTTTCCAGAGGGATTTTCCAAAATTTTCTTCCGAAAAGACCTTCTCCTCGAAAATACGAATAACTGACAAAAATTTTTACAGAAATCGGCCTAGCCGTTCTCATTTGATGAATTACTATACATTTTTTACACCATTTTTATATATATAGATTTTTCAAAAATTTCCTATTTTTATAGGAAATTTTTCAAAAATTTCCTATTTTTATAGGAAATTTTTCAAAAATTTCCTATTTTTATAGGAAATTTTTCAAAAATTTCCTATTTTTATAGGAAATTTTTCAAAAATTTCCTATTTTTATAGGAAATTTTTCAAAAATTTCCTATTTTTATAGGAAATTTTTCAAAAATTTCCTATTTTTATAGGAAATTTTTCAAAAATTTCCTATTTTTATAGGAAATTTTTCAAAAATTTCCTATTTTTATAGGAAATTTTTCAAAAATTTCCTATTTTTATAGGAAATTTTTCAAAAATTTCCTATTTTTATAGGAAATTTTTCAAAAATTTCCTATTTTTATAGGAAATTTTTCAAAAATTTCCTATTTTTATAGGAAATTTTTCAAAAATTTCCTATTTTTATAGGAAATTTTTCAAAAATTTCCTATTTTTATAGGAAATTTTTCAAAAATTTCCTATTTTTATAGGAAATTTTTCAAAAATTTCCTATTTTTATAGGAAATTTTTCAAAAATTTCCTATTTTTATAGGAAATTTTTCAAAAATTTCCTATTTTTATAGGAAATTTTTCAAAAATTTCCTATTTTTATAGGAAATTTTTCAAAAATTTCCTATTTTTATAGGAAATTTTTCAAAAATTTCCTATTTTTATAGGAAATTTTTCAAAAATTTCCTATTTTTACAGGAAATTTTTCAAAAATTTCCTATTTTTATAGGAAATTTTTCAAACATTTCCTATTTTTATAGGAAATTTTTCAAAAATTTCCTACTTTTATAGGAAATTTTTCAAAAATTTCCTATTTTTATAGGAAATTTTTAAAAAATTTCGTATTTTTATAGGAAATTTTTCAAAAATGTCCTATTTTTATAGGAAATTTTTAAAAAATTTCGTATTTTTATAGGAAATTTTTCAAAAATGTCCTATTTTTATAGGAAATTTTTCAAAAATTTCCTATTTTTATAGGAAATTTTTCAAAAATTTCCTATTTTTATAGGAAACTAGCGGACCCGGCGAACTTCGTCTCGCCCCAATTTTAAGCCTTCAGGCAAACTTTAGAATAATAATACGATACAAATGTTTAAATTTTCAATATGATTTATTTAATGTAATCAATAGAGAGCGATTTGATGAACAATGTTTTTCGTTTTTTTTTCCGGCGCAAAAACAAATAACGAAGACGGTTTCCCAACACGCGAACATGCAACGTATAGCTGACCGTGCGAAAAACAGGGAAATTCAAGATTAATCCCACAGACTTCGAGTGATTGGCCTTGCGATTTATTGATTGTCATCGCAAATGCCAATCGAACGGGGAACTGAATCCGCTTGAATTGGAAAGGAAGGTCAGTTGGAATAATGGGAATTTGTGGGATAAGGAGTTCCTCTCCTTTGAATTTGCCCTTGATGATTGTCGCCTGAATCACATTGTTCATTAGGTTTTTGACGGACAGCCGCGTACCGTTGCACAATTTTGGAGGATTGAGATTCCGCAACATAATTATAATCGATCCCACCTTCAGCTGTAAATTATGCGGGGGAGTTCCTGGTATATCAAGCGAGTTCAAGAATTCCGTCGGGTAGTTAGTCGCTTCATTTTGATCGGTTACGGAGTCAACAGATTTGTACGTGTGCAGTTGCCCTGCGATTTGACTTTGAATAATTAAGTTTAAGCTATCCACGTCCTTATTCTTCGCTGCTAGTATTGCCCGTTCAGCAATCCAATCTAGATTTTTGTAATTTTGTGGAATGCCTGGGAACACTTTGCTGATGAGTTCTTCCTTGGACGATGTGAATTCACAAAAATTTTCAGGGAACGATATCAGTCCAGTCGAAACATCAATAGGAATTTGGCCGTTGCCAAGCTCCAGCAGTTGTCTCGAGAATTCAGCAGCCGATGGGTCGTTCTGCAATGCGACTCTCATGTTTGTTTTCAATTTCAACTTCTGGACATGCCGCCACAAAGACGAAGATTTTAGGCATGCGTTAAGTTCATCCGCAGCAGAAGATTTCGGGATGACGGGAAGTGTTTGACGGAAATCTCCGGAGAGCAATATCAAAGCCCCACCAAATCGTCTTAAATCACCTCGTAGATCCTTCATTGTTCGGTCAACTGCCTCCAAAGCTCGTTTATGCGCCATCGTGCATTCATCCCAAATGATGATTTTGCATTCTCGCATCAATTTGCCTGTCGCCGAATTCTTGGTTATTGGGCACGTTGGCTCGTCAATTGTGTGATGATTCTGCGGCAGCTTGAAAGCGGAATGTGCAGTTCGACCGCCTTCCAACAATGTGGCAGCAATTCCAGAAGATGCAACAGCTAACGCAATTTGTGATCTTGACCGAATTGTTGCCAGAATCAACGAAATGACGAATGTCTTGCCTGTTCCACCTGGAGCATCGAGAAAGTAAATGCCTCCTGTTCCATCGTCAACAACCTTCATTAGCGAATCGTACACGTTCTTCTGTTCGGGATTCAATAATGGCACATTTGTTTGGACTCTTTTGGCGAGCTCATCTCGATCATAGGCTTTCTCTCGTTGCAATTCGGAATTGAATGCATCGTGGATCGAACGATTGGGCGCTGGCAATCCTAATGTCGACAGGAGACTGCCGCACATGAGCAAGCACATGTCTTCGACCAGAACTAAAACTTCGTTGCGTATCTCTTCGTTAATTTCAAGATCGAAATTTAAAGTTGCCGTGCGAACTCTGTGCAAAATGTCGTCAGCCATATCGTCCTTGTATTTGTCAAACAATGCGGTTGGATTCGATGGATTACATGTGGCTATGATGATCGCAAACAATGTACGAATTTGATTCGCTGGCGCAGAAACAATTGCATCGGCGAGCGTTAAGTCCCAATGTGAATCGTTTTCGAGCAAATTCAAACGTTGGCAAGCCTCCCGAAAAGTGGCGCACAGCACACCATCCACAGTACGAAGGGAATCGAAGGATGTGGGGCCTCTAATGTTCAGCAAAAGTAAGCGAAGATAGAAGCATTCGTCTTGGCGTGGATGAACTGTGTATATTCGTCCGAGGGCATCAGTCGAATAAACATCAGTGAAGCCAGCAACAGTATCACCTTTTTTCCGGCGTTGGAAATTCTTCGATGCAGCGTTCCATGTGTAATAGCGTGGCATTTCAGAATAGAGTAAAGTCCTTGCGAATGAATCGCTTTGGCATGTCGAAAAGAAATTTGTCAATGTTGTCGCTGGTGGTCGTTCTGCTCTTAGCGCTGCATTTGCTTCTGTAAAGTAGACACGCTGACCGTTCTCCAAGTGAACTGCCAAATGTACGACAGTCGGGTGACGTTCGTGTATCGGAAATGAAAACAGCCGCCAAATTGCCTCGTTGCAACTCACGTAACGTCCAATTTGAAATTTCGTCACCTCGTCGTTTGCGTTTGGATTGGCAACACCAAAGACCGCCATGTCGCTCCCTTTGTTCACATATTTGCAAACGTATTTTATGGCTTTGATTGAGTTGCAGTACTCAACATTGCAGTGCGTTGAGAATGTTTTCGACAAAAGCGGACAATATGGAACGATCCAGCGGTTATCGACGACGACATCGTTTCCTTTCACCTTCATCACGATGGATCTACCATTATCACTTGGAGAACGACGCCGATACAACGGATATCCGTCCATTCCACTGATTGTGTCAGTTACAAAGGGACGGGGAAAACGCTTTGTGCAATTTCCGTTTTCCATGCACGGTGAGGCTGGGTTGTGGACTCCGCAAGGACCATGGATCATATTCGTTGTCACAATGGAATGAAGTTCTGAATCAGTTTCTGGGTCTGGTATTTCCGCAGAAATTATCGAATCAATATGATCTGGTTGGATCTTGTCGAACATCCAAAGCAGAATGTGTGCATGTGGTAGTCCACGCTTCTGCCATTCAACTGAGTACATCCAACAACGAACTACGCCAAAAACCTTTTGCTTAACGATGAAATCCATGAGTACCCTGAGGTATTGCTTGAATACTCGTGCAATGAGGTCGTGTCGGTCGCTGGATGTTTGTCCTGTCAGCAACAGATTCGTAATTTCAGGCCATTTAGGATTGCAAGTAAACGTTATGAATAAATCCGGTCGTCCGTAATTCCGCACGTACGTCATCGCGTCTTGAGCGTACTCATGCATATGGCGCGGGCTTCCAACGTAAGTAGCTGGGAGAATGGTCAAACTACCGATGTTGGTCGCATCTCCTTCAGTAGAGATGGCGTCACGCAAGTGAATATACTCGTCTGATCGTAACTTTGACTGATTATGACGAAGGAAATTGAGACGCTCCGTTTCGACCTTGACGTACATGTCGACGGAGAACTGTTGAAACAACCGGCCATATCTCAACAGATGATTGTCAATTTCTTCCCGAATCATAAATCTGAACGCATAGAAGTTCATGGAGCTGACCTTCTTATTCATTTCTTCTCCTGAAATATGAATTGTAACTAAATTGTAGAATAGGAAAAAATTAATAATGACTTGTAAACAAACCTGTCGTTGGATTGACCATTTTTATATTGAAGTGATAGCCATCCTCTCCACCGCAGAACATCAAAGGGTATTGAAGTGTATCGTATGACCGATGAGTCTCGTACACGCGCTGCAATTGTCCACCATCTCGACGCTTGAGAACAATATCGCGTGATTCTACATTCTCTCCAACAATCACCACTGCGACTTCATTGATAGTCGGAGCATTGAATTGCCTTGCATGGCCTCCAGCGGGTCTTTTGTCTGCTCTAATAATAATTTTGTGGTCGTCAGAATGCATTGTCTCTAATGCAGTTTTAAACAATCTAACCAACTCATTTTGCTCATGCAGAAGATTTTGCAATTGTTGAATAATTTCACGTTTCGTTGCTGTAAAAATTGCACAACGCTGATTTAGTTCAATTGCCGAATCACCAACGAAATAGATCTGAAGGAACTTATGGTCTTCGTTTGGTGGTGGTAACAAAGCGCCCACTCGATGATGAATTTGACCTTGAATCTGAATATTTAGAATCAATTTCGAAAGGAATGAGAAGAATTATTGATTTTGATAATAATGAGACGTCATTACCTTATAACTCGGATTATAGCCGGGTTGATGAATTACTTCGGCTCCAAATGACGTCATTTGAAAGCATCCATTATATTTTTGTATATTCGATAGGAAATGTTTTGATTGAATTGTATTTCCATAGAGAAGCGAATACAATGGCTCTGGCGGAGGAGGCAAAACAGGCAATTTTACCTTGCCACCAGCGCAGCATAAGCCGGGGGTTTCCGATTGAAACTTCAATGCCTTGCAATGCTGGCAAACGACAGACAATGAACCGATATCAACGCAGCGAAGTTCTTTGTAGGCGAATGCAGAATTGTATCCAAAAGCAGCCCGATTCAAATCAACATTTACGACTGACCTTCTTCTGGTATTGTTTTGTGGAATTTGAGGAGGTGATTGTGCAGCGCGAAGCTGTGCAATATGGGCTCGTCTCCATTCATTTTGTTGTGCACGTTCCTCTTCCATTTGATCATCACGGACATTTTGAGAAATTATTGCACGACGTGTACGTCGTCCAACGTTTGATCGTCTAATAGCAGGCATTAGTGAAGCAAATAAGTCTCCCTGAAAACCAATAAAGACGTTTTTGACTAATCCAATCCAAAAGAAAAAAACAAACTTACGGAATAAATGCTTCTGTATGAATGCTCGGAATCCAATTGGATATACTATCTTTTTTCACTGAAAATGCTTCTGTATGGATGCTCGGAATCCAATTACATAAACTCACTTTTTTCATACAAACTTATTTTTTTAGAATGAATTTTTTGACAAATATTGCACAAATTTTCAATTAATTGTAATGCTTTTACCGTATGTGGATATAATGCGTGATTTACAACAATCCGGAATTAATTTAGTAATACACAAAACTGGAATAAATTGCGGCAAGAAAAGTAGAACATTTGGTGTAGAAAATGACAGTGTGAAAAATACACCTGTCAAATTGAGCACAGTCTAACTGCCAATTTACACGTGGTCTTTTTAAGGCACCAGTGAAGACTTTTTACATTAGTGTGAGCGAAACAAAGATAACCGCATCTCTCTCACACTAATGTAAAAAAGTCTCCACTCGTGCCTTAAAAAGGCATCTTGTAAATTGGCAGTAAAGCTTTATTCACATTGAAGACTTTTTGTCAAATTAGACCACTATCCAACTAAATTTGAGTAATCCAATAAGAAAATGTCTTCATTTCGATCTATTCATTATCTTCCGGATAATTGTGCTTTGCTTTAACACACACATGCATAATTCCCATAGCACTCTAATAAGAATGTGAGTGATTTCTTACTCACTCTCTTGGTTTGTTTGGTTTTTTCTTACAAAAGAAATGTAAGTCAATGTACAACGCCATCTATCGGAATTGGCATAAAGCTTGATTTACATTGAAGACTTTTTGTCAAATTAGACCACTATCCAACTAAATTTGAGTAATCCAATAAGAAAATGTCTTCATTTCGATCTATTCATTATCTTTCGGATAATTGTGCTTTGCTTTAACACACACATGCATAATTCCCATAGCACTCTAATAAGAATGTGAGTGATTTCATACTCACTCTCTTGGTTTGGTTTTTTCTTACAAAAGAAATGTAAGTCAATGTACAACGCCATCTATCGGATTTTGATTTACATTGATTTACACTAATTTTCTATTTTTCCAATTTTCCGACTTTTCCAGAGGGATTTTCCAAAATTTTCTTCCGAAAAGACCTTCTCCTCGAAAATACGAATAACTGACAAAAATTTTTACAGAAATCGGCCTAGCCGTTCTCATTTGATGAATTACTATACATTTTTTACACCATTTTTATATATATAGATTTTTCAAAAATTTCCTATTTTTATAGGAAATTTTTCAAAAATTTCCTATTTTTATAGGAAATTTTTCAAAAATTTCCTATTTTTATAGGAAATTTTTCAAAAATTTCCTATTTTTATAGGAAATTTTTCAAAAATTTCCTATTTTTATAGGAAATTTTTCAAAAATTTCCTATTTTTATAGGAAATTTTTCAAAAATTTCCTATTTTTATAGGAAATTTTTCAAAAATTTCCTATTTTTATAGGAAATTTTTCAAAAATTTCCTATTTTTATAGGAAATTTTTCAAAAATTTCCTATTTTTATAGGAAATTTTTCAAAAATTTCCTATTTTTATAGGAAATTTTTCAAAAATTTCCTATTTTTATAGGAAATTTTTCAAAAATTTCCTATTTTTATAGGAAATTTTTCAAAAATTTCCTATTTTTATAGGAAATTTTTCAAAAATTTCCTATTTTTATAGGAAATTTTTCAAAAATTTCCTATTTTTATAGGAAATTTTTCAAAAATTTCCTATTTTTATAGGAAATTTTTCAAAAATTTCCTATTTTTATAGGAAATTTTTCAAAAATTTCCTATTTTTATAGGAAATTTTTCAAAAATTTCCTATTTTTATAGGAAATTTTTCAAAAATTTCCTATTTTTATAGGAAATTTTTCAAAAATTTCCTATTTTTACAGGAAATTTTTCAAAAATTTCCTATTTTTATAGGAAATTTTTCAAACATTTCCTATTTTTATAGGAAATTTTTCAAAAATTTCCTACTTTTATAGGAAATTTTTCAAAAATTTCCTATTTTTATAGGAAATTTTTAAAAAATTTCGTATTTTTATAGGAAATTTTTCAAAAATGTCCTATTTTTATAGGAAATTTTTAAAAAATTTCGTATTTTTATAGGAAATTTTTCAAAAATGTCCTATTTTTATAGGAAATTTTTCAAAAATTTCCTATTTTTATAGGAAATTTTTCAAAAATTTCCTATTTTTATAGGAAATTTTTCAAAAATTTCCTATTTTTATAGGAAATTTTTCAAAAATTTCCTATTTTTATAGGAAATTTTTCAAAAATTTCCTATTTTTATAGGAAATTTTTCAAAAATTTCCTATTTTTATAGGAAATTTTTCAAAAATTTCCTATTTTTATAGGAAATTTTTTCAAAATTTTCCTATTTTTATAGGAAATTTTTCAAAGTTTTCCTATTTTTATAGAAAATTTTTCAAAATTTTCCTATTTTTATAGGAAGTTTTTCCAAAATTTCCTATTTTTATAGGAAATTTTTCAAAATTTTCCTATTTTTATAGGAATTTTTTCAAAAATTTCCTATTTTTATAGGAAATTTTTCAAAAATTTCCTATTTTTATAGGGAATTTTTCAAAAATTTCCTATTTTTATAGGGAATTTTTCAAAAATTTCCTATTTTTATAGGGAATTTTTCAAAAATTTCCTATTTTTATAGGGAATTTTTCAAAAATTTCCTATTTTTATAGGGAATTTTTCAAAAATTTCCTATTTTTATAGGGAATTTTTCAAAAATTTCCTATTTTTATAGGGAATTTTTCAAAAATTTCCTATTTTTATAGGGAATTTTTCAAAAATTTCCTATTTTTATAGGGAATTTTTCAAAAATTTCCTATTTTTATAGGGAATTTTTCAAAAATTTCATATTTTTATAGGGAATTTTTCAAAAATTTCCTATTTTTATAGGGAATTTTTCAAAAATTTCCTATTTTTATAGAGAATTTTTCAAAAATTTCCTATTTTTATAGGGAATTTTTCAAAAATTTCCTATTTTTATAGGGAATTTTTCAAAAATTTCCTATTTTTATAGGGAATTTTTCAAAAATTTTCTATTTTTATAGGGAATTTTTCAAAAATTTCCGATTTTTATAGGGAATTTTTCAAAAATTTCCGATTTTTATAGGGAATTTTTCAAAAATTTCCTTTTTTTTTTTAGGAAATTTTTCAAACATTTCCTATTTTTTTAAGGAAATTTTTCAAAAATTTCTTATTCTTCTTTAGGAAATTTTTTAAAAATTTCCTATTTTTTTTTTTTTCAAAAATTTCCTATTTTTTAGGAAATTTTTCAAAAATTTCCTATTTTTTTAGGAAATTTTTCAAAAATTTCCTATTTTTTTAGGAAATTTTTCAAAAATTTCCTATTTTTTTAGGGAATTTTTCAAAAATTTCCTATTTTTTAGGGAATTTTTCAAAACTTTCCTATTTTTTTAGGAAATTTTTCAAAAATTTCCTATTTTTTTAGGAAATTTTTCAAAAATTTCCTATTATTTAGTAAATTTTTCAAAAATTTCCTATTTTTTTAGGAAATTTTTCAAAAATTTCCTATTTTTTTTAGGAAATTTTTCAAAAATTTCCTATTTTTTTTAGGAAATTTTTCAAAAATTTCCTATTTTTTTTAGGAAATTTTTCAAAAATTTCCTATTTTTTTTAGGAAATTTTTCAAAAATTTCCTATTTTTTTTAGGAAATTTTTCAAAAATTTCCTATTTTTTTTAGGAAATTTTTCAAAAATTTCCTATTTTTGGAAATAGCTGCAGTAGTAGTCATCGTGTTAGATATAATATATTCATAGCCTAGTCAACATTTTAAAGCTTTCCTTGTTTACAAAACAGTTAAGCTTTTAAACAAAAACTATTTCTTGTTTAATCTTTTACAAATTCTCCTTTGATTTAGAAACTATTATATGATTATATTCTGACCACGTAGACTCTGTTCTATCGAAATAAATTGAATTTCTTATCTAGTAAATTGAATTAACTTAAAGTTTTATTTTCTTTATGTTACAGATTCTTAGTGGCAGACGTTTTTATTGCATTAATAGAAAAAATATTTGATTTAACTTATTTCATATTTCTTCATTTAAGTACATTGGGTTATGCCTTTGGCATTTTTTACTATATTTTTTTTTTTTTTTTGTGTTATTTCTGTATTCTGTATTCCTTTTCGTGTAATTTCTGTATTCTTGTGTTCACGGTATATCTTGAGTCTATTAATTACTACTTGCAAGACCATATCATTATACCCTTCACCACCGTAGGTGGAGAGGTTATATTGGGTTTGTGCTGTTGTTTGTAACGCATAGAAATATTGGTCTGAGACTCACTTTTTAGTATACCAATCGACTTAGAATCACTCCCCGAGTTGTTTTGGCGATGTCCGGCTTGGTTTCTGGCCGGTTATCCATGTAATTTTGTTATCATTCTTAGGTCGTAACTTTAAAGATAATTCGTAACTTTAAAGATAATTCGATGAAATTTGGAATTTGATAAAATTTGGCACAGGCTCATATTTTGGTTCAAGGACGATCCTTATTGTTTTTTGGTGAAATCGGTTTACTATTTCGGGTACCTCCCATAGGGATGCCTTCCCGGAATAGAGTTTTTGTCCTTTACAACCACAAATTCAGTTGTATTTTAATAATATTCAGCACAAATATTACTTATCACGACCTTAGTCAGTGTTCTTAATTTTGTAGAAATCGGCCCATATTTGACCATACCTCCCATACAAGATACATTCTCAAAAGTTGTTTATATACACATGAAAGCATAGAAACGTTGATAACTCTAAAGATAAATGGATTTGGTTACTTAAACTTTGCACAGATAGTATATGTATGTATGTCTCTAAGACTTAAGGAAAACTTGTTTAATAGTTGGTCCATATTTGACCTTAGTGGTGAAGGGTATGATATAGTCGAGGTGACTTATCTATAGCTTTTCTTACTTGGTATACCCTTCACCAATAGGTGAAAGGGTATTATAAGTTTGTCATTCAGTTTGTAATTTTTTCATTATTCGTCTTAGACCCCATAAAAATTATACCGGTCGACTCAGAATCGCCAGGAGAGTCGATTAAGCCATGTCCGTCCGTCTGTCTGTCTGTTGAAATCAAGTTTTTGAAGCCCCTAGAGGATGGACCTACATAAATTATATATCAGATTTTAGGAAATACTTCAGATTCTAGGAAATTGACCTACGCAGCACGCTATTAAATTTCATCAAAATCGGTCCATAAACACCGGAGATATCGGCAAAATACTAAAATTCGATGAGTACAAATTGACGAATTTTAAAAATTTTTTTTTAAGATTTACATATTTTTAAAAAAATTTTTAAAATTCTCATCGAATTTTGAATTTTGGCGATATCTCAGGTGTTTATGGACCGATTTTGATTAAATTTAATAGCGTCCGTGGGTCTGTCTGTCCGTCTATCTGTCTGTTGAAATCAAGTTTTTGAAGCCCCTAGAGGATGGACCTACATAAATTATATATCAGATTTTAGGAAATTCTTCCGCAATGAACGCTATTAAATTTCATTAAAATCATAAACATAAATCATAAACACCGAAAATATCGAAAAAATACCAAAAATTAGACGAAAATTTTAAAATTTTTGATTGAAACACATTTTTAAATAACAAGAGAAACAAGATACTCCTGGTGTACAAAATAATATATTATATTATATATCAGATTGTAGGAAATGGTTCCCTAAAGCACTCTGTAACATTTTGGCAAAATCGGTTTATAAACAACTGAGATACAGCCAAAACACTAAATTTGATGTATCGCAAATTGCCCAAAGTACGCGTTAGAGAATGTTTGTTGATAAAATGAAATGCAGAAATAGGAAAAACCATCCTCCTGGAGCACGGACATACATACATTTTATATCAGATTTTAGGAAATTCCCCCGCCAAGCACATTATAAAATTTTATCAAAAGCGGTCCATAAACAACTGAGATATCGCCAAAACACTACTTGTGATGTACAGCAAATTGCCCAAAGTACGTGTCTAAAGAAATTTTGTTGACATTTTGTAAGTATTGTTTCAGTGATATCTCAGGTATTTATAGACCGATTGTGATGAAATTCGACATCGTTCTTTGTGGGAGGATTTCCTAAAATCTGATATAAACTCCACAAATCTGATTATGAATACCATTCAAGTTGTACCGATCGACTCAGAATCGGCAGGAGAATCGATTTCGCGACGTCCGTCCGTCTGTTTGTCCGTCCGTTCGTCTACCTGTCTGTCCGTCCGTCTACATGTCTGTCCTTTTTATGTTTTAGTCAAGTTTTTGGAGTTTTTGGAGCTCAGGGTGGGACGATATCCTAAAATTTTGTGTAAAATGCATATGGGTATAACTTCCAGGAGCTCCACAAATCTGATTTTAGCAGACAGGCACACTGCATTTATCTTAATTTTATGTCTGACTTTTGAACATTATGATAACATTTGAGAATGTATTATATATCAAATTATAGGTAATCTTCCTAGGAAGTACAAAAATGCAGCTAATTACATGATATCCGTTCAAAACCTACATATGTATGTATGTGTCTCACATATCAACGAAAATTTAAATTGTTTAATTGCAATTGGGAGAAATCCGTTCACGTTTGACTATTGCTCCCGTGTAACTTCGCCTAAGGCAATCTCTTAGTAGCTAATAAATGACAAATTATAATAGATACGATGATGACATTTAGTATAAAGACGTTGTACAATATCGTTATTCAGGGCAATAGTGCCTAAAATAAACTTTCAAGAGGGACAACATTTGACAAAAGTATTTCTGATCTCTTGAAAAGTTCGGCATTGAAAATGGGTGAGCTCGGTTCACATTTACTGTTATCTCCCATATAACCCCGACCAGGAATTACTTTAATGCTGATAAATTAAATCATATTATAATTGCACAAAGAACTAGAGCAAAACTTTCCAAACATCCATCGGACAGATCGAAAGAACAATAGATCCCAAATATCATTGTTGAAGTATTCATCTTAATAAGTTAACTAACTTCAGATTAATAAGTAAATCTTCAATAAATTTTCCGCCAAAGCTGATATCCATTCATTTAAAAGCTATATATTTCACGTATGTATCTAAAACTATGAGTGTATACCTTATAATTCTAAGGCTTGTATACATTGACAATCATTGTTAAAGCTTTGACCTAAATCAGTTCAGAGTTTAATATAACTAATCATGAACTTTTAATAGTTGGAGAATTCGTATGAATTAAAGTACACAACCCTCACTGGGCACTGTGTTTTTGGGTTGCATGCCAGAATACTTAATCTTCATCAAATCGATGTGCTCTTGCAAATCTAAGGGCATCTACATTTTGAAGCATGCTTTCTGCATGGTTTATCTGTTTCAACGAACTTTATCAAATGTTCGTAAAATAGACACATATCACTTTAGAATCGAATTGACGCTGCCTTCGACATCAGCCACCTGCCCAACCTAACATTTGGGTCCATAACTATTTAAGATGATGACGCCACCAAAAAGCTTTTCGTTTTCCGACTTTTAATTTTAAAGATTCTTTGCATATAATACTAGTATAACCATATATTGCTAGGAATTACATTTAGTATGAACAAAAGAAAACTAATATACATATGAAGCATATTTATGGGGCTCTACTAAGTCAGTAATCAGAAACTATATAATTATCAATATATTCTTACGATTTTGTACTTTACTTTTGGAACACCATTGGTGAAGGGTATCCAAGATTCGGCAAAGCCGAATATACCACTCTTACTTGTTTCAATATGAATTCTTGTACTAGACTTGATTTTACTCTATTTATTTGATTTGATTACTTCTGGCCTTTTTAAATATTTAATCTAAATTTAATGCCTCGGGGGTCCTTTTGTTCAAGCTCTACCAAGCGTTAAATAAACATTTGATCATTTCAGCAATTCCAACATAAATTAATATTTATAAACAATTAATTCATAATTAAAAACATCCCTCATTTCAATTATATAATTATTTACAACTTCATAATACATCAAAAGATTTTATTGCTCAATTTATATTTATTAATCCAATACTTTAGAGGCATTTGACATTATTCATTTGACTATACTTCATAATTTTACCTTCAAATTTCTAACAAAGTCATCTACAAACTTTTTACCCCAAAACAGAACGAACATTACTTATAATTTACTTATCATTTAATTTGAACAAATTCCAAGTAATCCTCTAATAATTCATATTATACTTACTCGTGTTCTTTTAACTAGAAATTTTACTCATAATTAAATGAAAATCATTATTATATTTTGAGTAACAGTAAAACAGTTCTAATATTTAGCTTCTTTAGCGCATTTGCCCCCTGGAGTCCTGCAAGATTATATAGAGCAAAAGAACACTTTGTTGAAAGGACTTTGATTGTGAGAAAAAAATTTACTTTGAAATTATTTCACAAAAGAAATATTAATATTTATTCAACTTTTAGCCAGAACATAAAAATATGTCTGTTGTGTCAAAAATCTGAATTAAATACTCAAATGTTTGTTCAAACATTTTGAGTGCTTTTCTCAGAATAAGACTTTTTTGAGTACTTGAACAATTTAAACATTTTCTAATGTAGCAAAGGCTAAACTTAAACTATTTTATAGAAATTCTCCAAAAATATCCTCCAAATAAAATCATTTCTATAGAAATGTCTTAATTACGTCAACTTTTCTATATAAATGTCTTTCTAACGTCAACTTTTCTATACAAATGTCTTCCTAACGTAACGACAACTTTTCTATAGAAAAGTCTTCCTAACGACAACTTTTCTATAAAAAAAGTCCTCCTAATGTCAACCTTTCTATAGAAATGTCTTCTTAACGACAACTTTTCTATAGAAATGTGTTCCTAACGACAACTTTTCTATAAAAATGTTTTCCTTACGACAACTTTTCTATAAAAATGTCTTCCTAACGACACTTTTCTATAGAAATGTCTTGCTAACGACAACATTTCTATAAAAATATCTTCTTTTCGTTAACTTTTCTATAGAAATTTCTTCCTAACGACAGCTTTCCTATAGAAATGTCTCCCTAACGACAACTTTTCTATTAAAGTGTCTTCCTAACGATAACTTTTCTACAAAAACGTCTTCCATACTACAACTTTTATATAGAAATGTCATCCTAACGGCAACTTTTCTATAGAAATGTATTGCTAACGACAAATTTTCCATAGAAATGTCTTCCAAACGTCAACTTTTCTATGGAAATGTCCGAAAACCTTTCTCTAGATATGACTTCTAATGACAACTTTTCGATATAAATATAATTTTAGCTACAACTTTTCTATAGAAATGTTTTCCTAACGACAAATTTTCTATAAAAATGTCTTCCTTACGACAACTTTTCTATAGAAATGTCTTCCTATCGTCAACTTTTCTATAGAAATGTCTTCCTATCGTCAACTTTTCTATAGAAATGTCTTCCTATCGTCAACTTTTCTATAGAAATGTCTTCCTATCGTCAACTTTTCTATAGAAATGTCTTCCTATCGTCAACTTTTCTATAAAAATGTCTTCCTATCGTCAACTTTTCTATAGAAATGGGTTCCTATCGTCAACTTTTCTATAGAAATGTCTTCCTATCGTCAACTTTTCTATAGAAATGTCTTCTTATCGTCAACTTTTCTATAGAAATGTCTTCCTATCGTCAACTTTTCTATAGAAATGTCTTCCTATCGTCAACTTTTCTATAGAAATGTCTTCCTATCGTCAACTTTTCTATAGAAATGTCTTCCTATCGTCAACTTTTCTATAGAAATGTCTTCTTATCGTCAACTTTTCTTTAGAAATGTCTTCCTGTCGTCAACTTTTCTATAGAAATGTTTTGCTATCGTCAACTTTTCTATAGAAATGTCTTGCTATCGTCAACTTTTCTATAGAAATGTCTTGCTATCGTCAACTTTTCTATAGAAGTGTCTTCCTATCGTCAACTTTTCTATGGAAATGACTTCTTATCGTCAACTTTTCTACAGAGATGTCTTCCTATCGTCGACTTTTCCATAGAAATGTCTTCCTATCGTTAACTTTTCTATAGAAATTGGTTTCTATCGTCAACTTTTCTATAGAAATGTCTTCCTAGCACATGACTGCTATTAGCCCTGTTAACTATCTCTAAACCAACTATTCATATCCTCCTCAGTAATAAATTTGAACGAATCATTTTCATTCATGTACCCCCTTTGGTTGTATATTTGATTTATTAAAATCTAAGGAGATCTTGCCATTTTCATGTTATCAGATTAAAATAGTTTTGATATGTGAAATACTCTTATGTGTGTTTGTATTTTAGCAAATTTTTGTATATGTTTGCAAGTTTTAAATATTTGCGTGGAAACCAAATAGTTTTAGACTCTCAAGGGGATTAAATTTGTTAAAATTATTTGCAGAGATTAAAACAAAATCTGGCATAAACTGTTCCTCGCCCCTAGTGGTATAGAATTTTAAATTTTACTGAAAATTTTAATATATAAAATAATATAAATTAACATTTGCCACAAACATTTATGTTTAAATTCAATAGAATTCTAGATAAAATATTGAAAATTTCGTTGTCATAATTTTCTAAAACGTGCTCAGAATATCTGGTATATGCGTCATTTGTATACATATATAGCAATTTGGCCTAAAGACAGTAAATTTGAGACAAGTGTTAATGTCTTCTTTGAAATATCACGTTGAAAATTGATGTCAGTTCACAGCTCAATGTCTTTCGTTAACAGAATAATTAATTTTTTTCATCAAGTTTCAGAGGCAAAAAAATGAAATTGTAATTCGCCGCCTTCTAATTTCCCATAAACTGATAAACAAATTTTCAGAGTACTTCCAGAAACTCTTTTCGAATCCCATTTAAGCAGCAAAGTGGCATATGTGTAATCTTTTGGTGAACACAAAATTATTTTACAGTCTATCTCAATAATATGTGAAAACATTCTGCATAGCGACTTTCTTTAAAAATTTTCAAAAAAAGCATATAAGCGTTTTTGTTGGGTCTGCAGAAATTTAATTTAGTTAAACATTTCGGAACACAGTCTGGCAAAGCTTAAAAATGGCTAATATTTTTGTAGAAAAACCTATAGGAAGGAAATGATGACTATAAGAAGATATTTCTATAGAAAAGTTGACGATAGGAAAAAATTTCTATAGAAAAGTTGAACAAAGCAAGACACTTCAAAGGAAAAGTTTTCAATATTAAAACATTTTTATAGATAGTGGACGATAGGAAGACATTTCTATAAAAAAGATGACGATAGGAAGACATTTCTATAGAAAAGTTGACGATAGGAAGACATTTCTATAGAAAAGTTGACGATAGGAAGACATTTCTATAGAAAAGTTGACGATAGGAAGACATTTCTATAGAAAAGTTGACGATAGGAAGACATTTCTATAGAAAGGTTGACGAAAGGAAGACATTTCTATAGAAAAGTTGACGATAGGAAGACATTTCTATAGAAAAGTTGACGATAGGAAGACATTTCTATAGAAAAGTTGACGATAGGAAGACATTTCTATAGAAAAGTTGACGATAGGAAGACATTTCTATAGAAAAGTTGACGATAGGAAGACATTTCTATAGAAAAGTTGACGATAGGAAGACATTTCTATAGAAAAGTTGACGATAGGAAGACATTTCTATAGAAAAGTTGACGATAGGAAGACATTTCTATAGAAAAGTTGACAATAGGAAGACATTTCTATGGATAAGTTGACGATAGGAAGACATTTCTATAGAAAAGTTGACGATAGAAAGACATTTTTATAGAAAAGTTGACGATCGGAAAACATTTATATAGAAAAGTTGACCATGGAAAGACATTTATATAGAAAAGTTGACGATAGAAAGACATTGCTATAGAAAAGTTGACGATAGGAAGACATTTCTATAAAAAAGTTGACAATAGGAAGACATTTCTATAGAAAAGTTGACGATAGGAAGACATTTCTATAGAAAAGTTGACGATAGAAATTCATTTATATAGAAAAGTTGACGATAGGAAGAGATTTCTGTAGAAAAGGCACAAAATAAAATTATTTATTCCAAAAAAAAAAAATTTGTGTTTCGACTCTCTGTACTGTGCGCTATATTATTTAATAATTACAATTATTTATTCCGCCATTATGGCACAATTCCAATTACGGTTTATTCAAATTATTTGTATTACTCTTACAATTCGATTATCGCTTTTTGCTGGTAATTATAGAAGATTACAAATTTAAAATGATAATCCCATCTCGTAGTTGGTATTATTTTGAGTTTATTTTGAGGCTTGACTATATAAATGAACGCAAACTATACATTTTTTTTGGGAAAATGAACAACAATATTTATATATTACTGTTGTTTTAGATAATTAGACAAATTGAAATAAATTCAGTTATTTTGTTATAATAACATATTTGGTATTATTATGAGCTTTTAGTAAATATGGAAATTGAAAGAACCAAATTGTTTAAAATAGAGTCAAATCAATATGTATCGTCGACTTTTCTAACGTCAACCTTTCTATGGAAATGTGTTCCTAACGTCAACTTTTCTATAGAAATGTCTTCCTAACGTCAACTTTTCTATAGAAATGTCTTCCTAACGTCAACTTTTCTATAGAAATGTCTTCCTAACGTCAACTTTTCTATAGAAATGTCTTCCTAACGTCAACTTTTCTATAGAAATGTCTTCCTAACGTCAACTTTTCTATAGAAATGTCTTCCTAACGTCAACTTTTCTATAGAAATGTCTTCCTAACGTCAACTTTTCTATAGAAATGTCTTCCTAACGTCAACTTTTCTATAGAAATGTCTTCCTAACGTCAACTTTTCTATAGAAATGTCTTCCTGTCGTTAACTTTTCTATAGAAATATCTTCCTGTCGTCAACTTTTCTAAAGAAATGTCTTCCTGTCGTCAACTTTTCTATAGAAATGTCTTCCTGTCGTCAACTTTTCTATAGAAATGTCTTCCTGTCGTCAACTTTTCTATAGAAATGTTTTCCTGTCGTCAACTTTTCTATAGAAATGTCTTCCTGTCGTCAACTTTTCTATAGAAATGTCTTCCTGTCGTCAACTTTTCTATAGAAATGTCTTCCTGTCGTCAACTTTTCTATAGAAATGTCTTCCTGTCGTCAACTTTTCTATAGAAATGTCTTCCTGTCGTCAACTTTTCTATAGAAATGTCTTCCTGTCGTCAACTTTTCTATAGAAATGTCTTCCTGTCGTCAACTTTTCTATAGAAATGTCTTCCTGTCGTCAACTTTTCTATAGAAATGTCTTCCTGTCGTCAACTTTTCTATAGAAATGTCTTCCTGTCGTCAACTTTTCTATAGAAATGTCTATCTGTCATCAACTTTTCTATAGAAATGTCTTCCTGTCGTCAACTTTTCTATAGAAATGTCTATCTGTCGTCAACTTTTCTATAGAAATGTCTTCCTGTCGTCAACTTTTCTATAGAAATGTCTTCCTGTCGTCAACTTTTCTATAGAAATGTCTTCCTGTCGTCAACTTTTCTATAGAAATGTCTTCCTGTCGTCAACTTTTCTATAGAAATGTCTTCCTGTCGTCAACTTTTCTATAGAAATGTCTTCCTGTCGTCAACTTTTCTATAGAAATGTCTTCCTGTCGTCAACTTTTCTATAGAAATGTCTTCCTGTCGTCAACTTTTCTATAGAAATGTCTTCCTGTCGTCAACTTTTCTATAGAAATGTCTTCCTGTCGTCAACTTTTCTATAGAAATGTCTTCCTGTCGTCAACTTTTCTATAGAAATGTCTTCCTGTCGTCAACTTTTCTATAGAAATGTCTTCCTGTCGTCAACTTTTCTATAGAAATGTCTTCCTGTCGTCAACTTTTCTATAGAAATGTCTTCCTGTCGTCAACTTTTCTATAGAAATGTCTTCCTGTCGTCATCTTTTCTATAGAAATGTCTTCCTGTCGTCAACTTTTCTATAGAAATGTCTTCCTGTCGTCAACTTTTCTATAGAAATGTCTTCCTGTCGTCAACTTTTCTATAGAAATGTCTTCCTGTCGTCAACTTTTCTATAGAAATGTCTTCCTAACGTCAACTTTTCTATAGAAATGTCTTCCTAACGTCAACTTTTCTATAGAAATGTCTTCCTAACGTCAACTTTTCTATAGAAATGTCTTCCTAACGTCAACTTTTCTATAGATATGTCTTCCTAACGTCAACTTTTCTATAGAAATGTCTTCCTAACGTCAACTTTTCTATAGAAATGTCTTCCTAACGTCAACTTTTCTATAGAAATGTCTTCCTAACGTCAACTTTTCTATAGAAATGTCTTCCTGTCGTTAACTTTTCTATAGAAATATCTTCCTGTCGTCAACTTTTCTAAAGAAATGACTTCCTGTCGTCAACTTTTCTATAGAAATGTCTTCCTGTCGTCAACTTTTCTACAGAAATGTCTTCCTGTCGTCAACTTTTCTACAGAAATGTCTTCCTGTCGTCAACTTTTCTATAGAAATGTCTTCCTGTCGTCAACTTTTCTATAGAAATGTCTTCCTGTCGTCAACTTTTCTATAGAAATGTTTTCCTGTCGTCAACTTTTCTATAGAAATGTCTTCCTGTCGTCAACTTTTCTATAGAAATGTCTTCCTGTCGTCAACTTTTCTATAGAAATGTCTTCCTGTCGTCAACTTTTCTATAGAAATGTCTTCCTGTCGTCAACTTTTCTAAAGAAATGTCTTCCTGTCGTCAACTTTTCTATAGAAATGTCTTCCTGTCGTCAACTTTTCTATAGAAATGTCTTCCTGTCGTCAACTTTTCTATAGAAATGTCTTCCTGTCGTCAACTTTTCTATAGAAATGTCTTCCTGTCGTCAACTTTTCTATAGAAATGTCTTCCTGTCGTCAACTTTTTTATAGAAATGTCTTCCTGTCGTCAACTTTTCTATAGAAATGTCTTCCTGTCGTCAACTTTTCTATAGAAATGTCTTCCTGTCGTCAACTTTTCTATAGAAATGTCTTCCTGTCGTCAACTTTTCTATAGAAATGTCTTCCTGTCGTCAACTTTTCTATAGAAATGTCTTCCTGTCGTCAACTTTTCTATAGAAATGTCTTCCTGTCGTCAACTTTTCTATAGAAATGTCTTCCTGTCGTCAACTTTTCTATAGAAATGTCTTCCTGTCGTCAACTTTTCTATAGAAATGTCTTCCTGTCGTCAACTTTTCTATAGAAATGTCTTCCTGTCGTCAACTTTTCTATAGAAATGTCTTCCTGTCGTCAACTTTTCTATAGAAATGTCTTCCTGTCGTCATCTTTTCTATAGAAATGTCTTCCTGTCGTCAACTTTTCTATAGAAATGTCTTCCTGTCGTCAACTTTTCTATAGAAATGTCTTCCCGTCGTCAACTTTTCTATAGAAATGTCTTCCTGTCGTCAACTTTTCTATAGAAATGTCTTCCCGTCGTCAACTTTTCTATAGAAATGTCTTCCTGTCGTCAACTTTTCTATAGAAATGTCTTCCTGTCGTCAACTTTTCTATAGAAATGTCTTCCTGTCGTCAACTTTTCTATAGAAATGTCTTCCTGTCGTCAACTTTTCTATAGAAATGTCTTCTTATCGTCAAATTTTCTATAGAAATGTCTTCCTGTCGACAACTTTGCTATAGAAATGTCTTCTTATCGTCAACTTTTCTATAGAAATGTCTTCCTGTCGTCAACTTTTCTATAGAAATGTCTTCCTGTCGTCAACTTTTCTATAGAAATGTCTTCCTGTCGTCAACTTTTCTATAGAAATGTCTTCCTGTCGTCAACTTTTCTATAGAAATGTCTTCCTGTCGTCAACTTTTCTATAGAAATGTCTTCCTGTCGTCAACTTTTCTATAGAAATGTCTTCCTGTCGTCAACTTTTCTATAGAAATGTCTTCCTGTCGTCAACTTTTCTATAGAAATGTCTTCCTGTCGTCAACTTTTCTATAGAAATGTCTTCCTATCATCAATTTTTGTATAGAAATGTCTTCCCATATTCAAGTTTCTATTGACAATCTTGACTAGAATGGTATTTTTCACTATAAAAATTTCTCTTAGTGCATACATTCAACTTTTTGAATCTAAAACTGTCCATAACTTTCTTAATGTTTTGTGTCAACGCTATTAATCGATTTGTACTTAAATGCGATGGATGGATTAATGAATGGATGTAATGATTTGTCGGAATTAGAGGAATTCAGTCGCATTAATGATTATCTACTGACATCAGTGATGTAATGGGTGTTGTTTGTCATTTGTTCTTAGGAAAGGGAGATGGTTATTGATTGTGTCTCGATGTTGAGCATTTCCTAGATATTTTTATTGATTGGAGACTTCAACTCTCAAAGCCAATGACATGTATCGATGGAGGGATGTATGAACAGATGAATGATTGTTTTAAGTGCGATGAAATTTACGAGTTTAATTAATTGTCACAGCAAAATAGATTGGAGATGATATTTTTGCTTTAAATCGGATATGACCCAAAATGATTGAAATAATAATTTGTGTAAGGGAAGGACATTTTAAGTATAAGTATAAATAATAACGTTCGACTAACATTTCTATAGAAAAGTTTACGATAGGAAGACATTTCTATAGAAAAGTTGACGATAGGAAGACATTTCTATAGAAAAGTTGACGATAGGAAGACATTTCTATAGAAAAGTTGACGATAGGAAGACATTTCTATAGAAAAGTTGACGATAGGAAGACATTTCTATAGGAAAGTTGACGATAGGAAGACATCTCTATAGAATAGTTGACAATAGGAAGACATTTCTATAGAAAAGTTGACGATAGGAAGACATTTCTATAGAAAAGTTGACGATAGGAAGACATTTCTATAGAAAAGTTGACGATAGGAAGACATTTCTATAGAAAAGTTGACGAAAGGAAGACATTTCTATAGAAAAGTTGACGATAGGAAGACATTTCTATAGAAAAGTTGACGATAGGAAGACATTTCTATAGAAAAGTTGACGATAGGAAGACATTTCTATAGAAAAGTTGACGATAGGAAGACATTTCTATAGAAAAGTTGACGATAGGAAGACATTTCTATAGAAAAGTTGACGACAGGAAGACATTTCTATAGAAAAGTTGACGACAGGAAGACATTTCTATAGAAAAGTTGACGATAGGAAGGCATTTCTATAGAAAAGTTGACGATAGGAAGGCATTTCTATAGAAAAGTTGACGATAGGAAGGCATTTCTATAGAAAAGTTGACGATAGGAAGGCATTTCTATAAAAAAGTTGATGATAGGAAGACATTTCTATAGAAAAGTTGACGATAGGAAGGCATTTCTATAAAAAAGTTAATGATAGGAAGACATTTCTATAGAAAAGTTGACGATAGGAAGACATTTCTATAGAAAAGTTGACGATAGGAAGACATTTCTATAGAAAAGTTGACGGTAGGAACACATTTCTACAGAAAAGTTGACGATAGGAAGACATTTCTATAGAAAAGTTGACGATAGGTAGACATTTTTATGGAAAAGTTGACGATAGGAAGACATTTCTATGGAAAAGTTGATATAAGGAAGAAAATTTAATTCTTACAAGCATCAGCCTTAGCTCACTATAATCCAGCCTCTTATCATGTCAGTAAACATCTTAGATTCAACAATTTAATATTCATATGTGTAAGTGCCATGACACCTAAGCAGGTTATGTGAGGCCACTTTAGGATAAATAACGACTTTGTGAGTGCCCGAAAGTCTTAAGATGATAGTTTCACATTTTAGTAAAAAAATCATTACCCTAAAAAACATTTAAATAATATTTGTGGAAAAAAATAACATAACCTTGAAAATGATTTTACCCAAACATTTGTAACTACTTACATAAATCTCATAAATGGTAAATGAATGCAAACGAAATAGAAATGAAAACAAAAATAAATATTCGGTGAAAACAAAACAGTAAAGGAAAAACATTTTGACGTTCATGCTAACGTGGAAATGAACAATTTAAAACAAAAACACCTTTTACGAGCTCAGGGAAAACGAAGAATTGCCCAGTAGTACGAATTTCTATAGAATTAAAAAAAAATGTTTCTATAGAAAAATTTCAGTATAAAAACTTTTCTATAATGAAATTTTTTCTATAGAAAAATTTTTATAATGAAAATTTTTCTATAGAAAAATTTTTAATAATGAAAATTTTTCTATAGAAAAATTTTTATAATGATTTTTATAGAAAAATTTTTATAATGAAAATTTTTCTATAGAAAAATTCTTATAATGAAAATTTTTCTATAGAAAAATTTTTATAATGAAAATTTTTCTATAGAAAAATTTTTATAATGAAAATTTTTCTATAGAAAAATTTTTATAATGAAAATTTTTCTATAGAAAAATTTTTATAATGAAAATTTTTCTATAGAAAAATTTTTATAATGAAAATTTTTCTATAGAAAAATTTTTATAATGAAAATTTTTCTATAGAAAAATTTTTATAATGAAAATTTTTCTATAGAAAAATTTTTATAATGAAAATTTTTCTATAGAAAAATTTTTATAATGAAAATTTTTCTATAGAAAAATTTTTATAATGAAAATTTTTCTATAGAAAAATTTTTATAATGAAAATTTTTCTATAGAAAAATTTTTATAATGAAAATTTTTCTATAGAAAAATTTTTATAATGAAAATTTTTCTATAGAAAAATTTTTATAATGAAAATTTTTCTATAGAAAAATTTTTATAATGAAAATTTTTCTATAGAAAAATTTTTATAATTAAAATTTTTCTATAGAAAAATTTTTATAATGAAAATTTTTCTATAGAAAAATTTTTATAATGAAAATTTTTCTATAGAAAAATTTTTATAATGAAAATTTTTCTATAGAAAAATTTTTATAATGAAAATTTTTCTATAGAAAAATTTTTATAATGAAAATTTTTCTATAGAAAAATTTTTATAATGAAAATTTTTCTATAGAAAAATTTTTATAATGAAAATTTTTCTATAGAAAAATTTTTATAATGAAAATTTTTCTATAGAAAAATTTTTATAATGAAAATTTTTCTATAGAAAAATTTTTATAATGAAAATTTTTCTATAGAAATATTTTTATAATGAAAATTTTTCTATAGAAAAATTTTTATAATGAAAATTTTTCTATAGAAAAATTTTTATAATGAAAATTTTTCTATAGAAAAATTTTTATAATGAAAATTTTTCTATAGAAAAATTTTTATAATGAAAATTTTTCTATAGAAAAATTTTTATAATGAAAATTTTTCTATAGAAAAATTTTTATAATGAAAATTTTTCTATAGAAAAATTTTTATAATGAAAATTTTTCTATAGAAAAATTTTTATAATGAAAATTTTTCTATAGAAAAATTTTTATAATGAAAATTTTTCTATAGAAAAATTTTTATAATGAAAATTTTTCTATAGAAAAATTTTTATAATGAAAATTTTTCTATAGAAAAATTTTTATAATGAAAAAAGATCTCAGATTTTGGAACTGCAGGGTAAAAATTTATATAGCTACTAAACATATGTACATATTTATACTTGCACGTACAATGTATTTCAATATATATAAAAAATATATAGAAGTAATAAATCAAAACAAAATACAAAACGGCCAAAATAGTCCCGAATGACATGCTCTAAAATAAGGTACTTTTACCATTTAATTTCACTAACAGTCCTAATTCAGCCCAACACTTTCATCCCTATATTCAAAGACATTTTCCTGCACCAACAAAATTCCTATACATCCACAAAAAAGTCCCCAGCGAAATAAATACAAATCAAAATAAAAGAAAATGTACACAAAGAATAATGATAAAGTAAACAATAACAAATACGCTTATCAAAACAAAAAGCAAAGAAAAACAACCGTTATAACATAAATACTCATGTAAAAACAGCTGATTTGCGAATCAAAAAGACAAAGCAGAGAGCATAAAATAACTAACTTAAGAGAAAATTTCTCTTAAATTAAGAGCATAATTTTAGCACATGACCATTAGAAATGAATCCCACATATAACAAATTCAAGAAGTCGTTGACTTTTTAAATTCTGAATCTTAAACACGTTTAATCTATTGTAAAGTAATAAACCATTTTTATTTCACCGGTTGTTTTTTTGTTTCTATACGCGCCATTATTTTTTATATCTTTTGTTGCTAAAAATATTTGAACAAATGTTGACAATGACTTTGGCTTCAATTTCCATTCAATTTCCGTTTTTGGGTACAATTGCTACTAAGAACAAATGAATTTGAAATGAAAGTAAGTGCACATGGTATGAGTTGGAAGAAATATTAATATAACGAAACAAATGAAATACAAAAGAAAACTTTATAAACATTTTTCTTGAAAAACAAGTAAGAAAGCGCTTTAGTCGGTCAAGCCGACCATACGATACCCTTCACCACTAAGGTCAAAGGTGTTATTTTTCCTGTATAAAGACAAATATTTGCTAAATTTTGCCATCATACATTTTCTCAAAACGTATATATTCCGTCATTTGGACTTATATGAGAGCTAGGGTCAAATGTGGACCGATTATATCGAAATTTGGCAAATTGATTACAGTTGCTACAAAAATTATGTACGCAAAAAATAAACTCAAAATTTTCATTACCTTTAGATTTACGAGCGTTTTAGAGTTTTTTTGTCTCATTTAGTGCGTTTTTGAAGAAGAGTTTGTATGGGAGCTATGGTCAAATGTGGACCGATTTCAACGAAATTTGGTACAGTGATTTAAGTTTACATAAGCAGTATCTGTTTTAAATTTCATGAAAAAATATTGATATTTGTGGCCAATATAGCAATTCCGGGAAGTAGGACCTATGGGAGGTGCCATAAATAATGGACCGATTATGGCCATGGTCCCATTATCAAAAAAATTATCTGTGCCAAATTTCATCAAATTATCTTTAGAATTTCGACCTGTAGTTTGATTACAAGGTTTACAGCCAGACGGACGGACGGACATCGCTAAATCGACTCAGAAAGTGATTCTAAGTCTATTGGTATACTAAAAGGTGGGTCTAAGACAAATATTTCTATGCGTTACAAACATCAGCACAAACTTATAATACCCTTTCCACCTATGGTGGTGAAGGGTATAAAAATATACCTATAGTTTTCAAATATATCTATGACAACAAAAATGTTCCTATAAAAAATTTTTCTGTACAAATTTTAGCATTTAAAATTTTTTCACACAAGAATTTATATAATTTCCTTTTTTTAAGTTTCTTAAAACTTTTTCAAACTCAGTCTGTTTGTGCTATTAGTTTGTATGTTTAACATATGGTTTTATGTTATTAATTTATGTTAGAATTTTCGTTTTACCAGCACAATTGCTGAAAACTAAATAAAATTACCTGATATTTCTGCTTTTTATATAAATAACTCCTATCCATTTTATTAGTATGGTCCATTTCTTTTTTAAGTAAATTAGTTTCCCTTTTCAATTCATTCAGAAATTCTATTAGTCCAAATAATTTAAATGATTTTGTGTAAAAAATTGCGGAAATTGCTTTTATAAACCAAAAACAACTTAAACAAGTAAGAAAAGCTATAGTCGGTCAAGCCCGACTATATCATACCCTTCACGACTAAGGTCAAATATGGACCAACAATTTAAGAAGTTTTTCTTAAGTCATAAAGACATACATATACACTATGTGTTTTTTTTTAAATTTCGAGATTTTTGTTATTTTCGGCTAAGGAACTGGTAAGGGAACTGGTTACCGATTGTTACCAAATTTTGGTTATTGGTTTATATTTATAAAATAATTATCTGTGCAAAGTTTTAGTAATCAAATGCATTTATCTTTAGAGTTATAAACGTTTTTGTGCTTTTATATTAGGGTTTGCAGTTCGGTTTTAACCGAAACCGAAACCTCGGTTTTTTATGCCTCAAAACCGAAACCGAAAACAGTGGAAAAAACCGCGATTTTAGCTATTTATTTTTCATAATTTTTTGTTGGTATTATTCAGAAATAATATTAGGTTATCATAAATTTGCACGTAATTTGTCCATTTAATGAAGCTTAAGAATGAAACAAGCAAAAGTTGTTTACAATGGACAAATGGACAGGTGTAGGGGGAAGACGGTATATGAACGGAAATATTCACGATTCTCATGGTAAATTTTATAACCTGGGCCGTATTTCAGGAACGTGTAATTCAAGCAAACGCAAGAAACCATTAGACAAAGGCTAATGGAGTTTAATATTTCACTTGCTCGGATGCAAATGTTATTCACGCAAAAGGGGCTCTGCAGTTTCTTCAAAAGAAACAAGACTTATTTAAGAAATCCCTCATATTTAAAAAGCCTGAATTATTTTCCTAAATTTTAGTATTAAATTATAACATGTTTTAATGAAGTTATTTAAATTTTCCTACAAATTTAAACTGAAATAGTTTTATTTAAAAAACCGAAAACCGAACCGAAACCGGCCGGTTTGGGTGTTTTAAAACCGAAACCGCAGTTTCTCATTTTCACGGTTTTTTGCAAACCCTATTTTATATGTATATAAACGTCTTTTGAGAATGTGTCTTATATGGGAGGTATGGTCACATATGGGCCGATTCCTACAAAATCAGGTACACTGATTAAGGTTATCATAAGCAATATTTAAGCTGAATATTGTTAAAATACAACCAAATTTGTGGCCGTAAAGGACCAAAAACTCTATTCCGGGAAGGCATCCCTATGGGAGGTACCCGAAATAGTAATCCGATTTCGCTCAAAAAGTATAGGCATAGGTCCCAGGACCCAAATATGAGCTTTTGCCAAGTTTCATCAAATTATCTTTAAAGTTACGACCTGTAGAATGATAACAAGCTAACATGGAAACCGGCCAGCCAGCCAGCCGGACGGACATCCTTAAAACAATTCAGGGAGTGATTCTAAGTCGATTGGTATACTAAAAGGTAGGTCTCAGACCAATATTTCTATGCTTTACAAACATCAGCACAAACCCAATATACCCTTTCCACCTATTTTGGTGAAGGGTATAAGAAGTAAGAAAGTGCTAGAGTCGGTCAAGCCCGACCATACGGTACCCTTCACCACTAAGGTCAAAGAT
Organism: Stomorhina lunata; assembly: GCA_933228675.1. Classification (NCBI taxonomy): domain Eukaryota; kingdom Metazoa; phylum Arthropoda; class Insecta; order Diptera; family Rhiniidae; genus Stomorhina; species Stomorhina lunata. The sequence continues at coordinate 36,154,208 of OW121742.1, read as the reverse complement.
GTTTTATTTTCCTGTATAAATATAAATATTTCCTAAAGTTTGCCATCATAAAAACATCTTCTAAAAACTTATATAATTAAGCTATTTCCGTCATTTGGACTTATATGAGAGCTGGAGTCAAATGGCGACCGATTATCTCGAAATTTGGCAAATTAATTATAGTTTTTACAAAAATTATGTATGCAAAAAATAAAATTAAAATTGTCATTATCTTCAGATTTATGAGCGTTCTAGTGATATTTGTCATATTTAGTGCGTCTTGACAGAAGAATTTGTATGGGAGCTGTATGGTCAAATGTTGACCGATTTCAACGAAATTTCTTACAGTAATTTTGTTTGACATGAAAAACAAGTAAAAAAGTGCTATAGTGGGTCAAGCGCGACAATACGATACCCTTCACCACTAAAGTCAAAGTTGTACTTTTTCATGTATTAAACAAATATTTCCTAAATTTTGTCAAAATACGAACATTTTTTGAAGGCTTATAAATTTAAGCTGTTTCCGTCATTTTGACTCATATGGAAGCTAGGGTCAAATGTGGACTGATCATCTTGAAATTTTGCAAATTGATTACAAAAATTATGTTTGCAAAAAATAAACTTAATATTGTCATAATTTTCAGATTTATGAGCGTTTTAGTGATTTTTGTCTCATTTAGTGCGATTTTAAAGAAGAGTTTGTATGGGAGCTGTGATCAAATGTGGACCGATTTCAACGAAATTTGATACAGTGCTTTAAGTTTACATAGGCAGTATGTGTTTTAAATTTCATGAAAAAATATTGATATTTGTGGCCAATATATCTATTCCGGGAAGTTTGACCTATGGGAGGTACCATAAATAATGGACCGATTTTGACGAATTTCACTAGCCACTAGCCTATCAAAAAAATTATCTGCGCCAAATTTCATCAAATTATCTTTAGAACTGCTACCTGCAGTTTGATTACAAGGTTTACAGGTTTACAGCCAGACGGACGGACTGACATCTCTAAATCGGCTCAGAGAGTGATTCTAAGTCGATTGGTATACTAAAAGGTAGGTCTAAGACAAATATTTCTTTGCGTTACATACATCAGCACAACTTATAATACCCTTTCCACCTATGGTGGTGAAGGGTATAACAAGTAGAGTGTAGCTGTGCCGAATCTTATATACCCTTATATACGAGAGTGCAGCTAATTCAAAATGTTGACCAAATGTGGTATTGTTGGTAAAATATTTGGACTAAATTCGGTTGCAGTAGTATAGTTAGTATAGTTCAATATTTAAAAGTATCTAAGTGTCTAAGTTTCCCCAGTATTTAACTTGCACAAAATGATGTTCCATAACAGCGAATAGTTTTGCATTAATAAGCTTTTAAAAACTTTTCGTTGTGCTTAGTATGTAGTTAAGATAAACATGTTGACAGAAGTTCCCAATGTATCTACCGTATATAAAGTCTGGACTTAACATTAATTGATACCTATCTAATTTCGTAGGTGCAATCTTAATATAGTGAATGTACCTCAAAATCTTATTGATTTTAAATATAAAAAGGGGATGTTATATATAAAAGAACTATAGCCAAATATTGACCGATTGTCATAAAATTTTACATACTGGCTGGTATTTATATATAGTTTTTTTGTGCAAAATTTAGTGGTCATAGCTATCACAGTTTATAACTAAATAGCTTTTAACTGACATTTGTGGCATTTTACCGGTTTCCGGGAGCGGCTTTTATATGAAAGCTATGGTCAAATATGGACCGATTCCAATAAAATTTTACATACTGACCAAAAGTTGCATAAAACTTCTCTGTTCTAAATTTTGTTGTTATAGCTATTACAATTGTATTCAATTTAACCCCGGGGTTATATGGGAGCACTAACTATATGTGAACCGATTTGTGTACACAATTTCTATAACATATCGAAATTGTTTTTGTATAATTTTGTCTCTCTAGCTCTTGTAGCTAAGGAGCTATCACGCTTTTATCAGACGGACAGACGGACATAAACCCCCTTTTCTTTTTGTATTTTTGTTTTTCCGTAAGTTTTTTATATGGGAGCTATGAACAAATGGTGACCGATTGTAACAAAATTTTAAACACTGGCTGGCATTGATATAAGACTTTTTTTTGCTAAATTTAGTGGTTATATCTGTTATAGCTTTAGATTTATTGGGATTAAAGTGTATTTAAGGTGAAATTTAGCCAGTTTTCATAAGTTTTTTTTTTTTGTATGGGAGCTATGGCTAAATGTGAACCGATTTGTTCACATTTAGCCATAGCCATTTAGTCATTTATTAACAAATAAGTGATTAGCCTAGACGTGGTTATACGGGAGCTATGGTCAAATGTGAACCGATTTTGCCCAATTTCAATACCAAATTTTCTCAGAGATGAAGAATATTTTTACTAAGTTTCAGTGAGCCAGCTCCTTTCGTTTAGGCATTATCGTGATTTCAACAGACAGACAGATAGACAGAGAGACAGACAGACAGACAGATATTGAATTTGATTAATGCTGAACTTTTTACTAGTAACAAGCCATTAAATGATAAATCATGTCTAATTTTGGAATTTCTTTATTTACAACATACAATTTTTGGTGCATATCCTTAGGCGCGTTTTCATTGACATGAATTTTCGGGGGAAAACTACAATAACTTTCAAACTACCTCATGGATTTTCGTTTTTCACGTTTTGAAATAAAGCTGTGTTAGTTCTCTTTAATATTCAATTATTTTTTCTTGTAAAAATTATTCACTTTTGTTCTAAATTTCGCAAAATAAAAATAACTGACATTTGTGGCATTTTACCGGTTTCCGGGAGTGGCTTTGATATGAAAGCTATGGTCAAAAATGGACATATTCCTATAAAAATTTACATACTGACCAAAAGTTCCATAAAACTTCTCTGTTCTAAATTTTGTTGTTATATCTATTACAATTGTATTCAATTTAACTCCGGGGTTATATGGGAGCACTAACTATATGTGAACCGATTTGTGTACACATTTTCTATAACATATCGAAATTATTTTTGTATAATTTTGACTCTCTAGCTCTTGTAGTTAAGGAGCTATCGCGCTTTTATCTGACAGACAGACGGACATAAACCGCCTTTTCTTTTTGTATTTTTGTTTTTCCGTAAGTTTTTTCTATGGGAGCTATGGACAAATGGCGACCGATTGTAACAAAATTTTAAACACTGGCTGGCATTGATATAAGACTTTTTTTTACTAAATTTAGTGGTTATATCTGTTATAGTTTTAGATTTATTGGGATTAAAGTGTATTTAAGGTGAAATTTAACCAGTTTTCATAAGTTTTTTTTTGTATGGAGCTATGGCTAAATGTGAACCGATTTGTTTATATTTAGCCATAGCCATTTAGTCATTTATTGACGATAAGCGATTAGACTAGACGTGGTTATACGGGAGCTATGGTCAAATGTAAACCGATTTTGCCCAATTTCAATACCAAATTTTCTCAGAGATGAGGAATATTTTTACCAAGTTTCAGTGAGCTAGCTCCTTTCGTTTAGGCGTTATCGTGGTTTCAACAGACAGACGGACGGACAGACAGACGGACAGACAGACAGACAGACAGACAGACAGACAGACAGACAGACAGACAGACAGACAGACAGACAGACGGACAGACAAACAGACATATATTAAATTTGATTAATGTAAGTACCTGCCATGAAGGCCTTACATTACAGTGAAAATTTTTGCGAAATTTAGACCAAAAGTGAATAATTTTTACAAGAAAAAATAATAGAATATTAAAGAGAACTAACACAGCTTTATTTCAAAACGTGAAAATCGAAAATCCATGGATGTCCTTGAAAACGCGCCTAAGAATATTCACCAAAAATTGTATGTTGTAAATAAAGAAATTCCAAAGTTAGACATGATTTATCATTTAATGGCTTGTTTCTAATAAATAGTTCAGTTTTGTTTAAATATAATCAAATTTGCTTAGTAAATTTCATGTTGGAAAAAGGTACATTTTTCTTAAGTCGGTTTCAAAAATCATTCTTTAATTTTTTGAAAATTTTGTTCAACAAATATTACAAATTTAAAATTGGTTCTCCACTGTATTAAAACAGACAAATGGGAGAATAAAACCTAACAAAATTAGGTCGATATCTTGGACCATTTCGCCGTACCTGCGATTTCAAATTGAAGAATTTCGCGAAAATGTAAATTTGTGGGCCAAATTCGAGTAAATGCTCGGTAAATTTTACTTGTATTCAATTTTAACAAAAAAGATAATTAATATTATTGCTTCGTTTATATAAAACCTATGTTGAAGGGCTTTTTTAATATTGGACGAGATTAACCCTTTCTTCGCCGCGGTCAAATGTCAAAATTTGGATTTTCTGAGAATTTTCAAAGCGAGATTACGTAATATATTTAAACAAAACTGAACTGTTTACTAGTAACAAGCCATTAAATGATAAATCATGTCTAACTTTGGAATTTCTTTATTAACAATATACAATTTTTGGTGCATATCCTTAGGCGCGTTTTCAATGACATGAATTTTCGGGGGAAAGCTGCAATAACTTTCAAACTACCTCATTGATTTTCGTTTTTCGCGATTTGAAATAAAGCTGTGTTAGTTCTCTTTAATATTCTATTATTTGTTCATGTAAAAATTATTCACTTTTGGTCTAAATTTCGCAAAACGCAAAAAATAACCCATTTTTCCCCATATAAATGGACTCTTAAACTTTGGACTCGATGCGCGCCCGTTGAACGTTGTCCGATTTGGCTCAAATTTTCAGATCTAAACTTTTAGACCTAGTGTCACAATATTCCGTAGAAAAACATTTGAAATCAAAGAAAAAAAATTTTCCTGTCACCCCAATGTGACATACATGACACTTTGACACTTCAGAGTACCAATTCGGCAACAAGTTGTTTGGACATGGAGCGGAGAACTTTTTAAACTCCTGCCGGTCTATGGGTACGTCACTCGGCTGCAATGCAACTCCACATTCGAATGAACGATACAGGCAATGTATTGCCCACTCTATCCGCTTTGGGTATTAAACCACAGTCCCCGCGCTACTCCACAAAGGGGCCAACAACCATTAGTCAGGCAGACAGACAGACAAAAAAATCTTTGCCTGGATTTAAACCGACGTCCTTTTGATTGCTAGGCTCTGTGTTTGTGTACACTTTACGCAATGTGAGTTTTATATTGCGTTGTAGTTGACTTTAAGTTAGTCGATACATGCTAACTTAAAGTTAACTTTTTTTGTAGTTAACTACTCAGTTGGCGACAGGGTAATAACAAAACTAATACTACTACCAGAACATTTACTGCTGCTTAGATTTACACTAAGTCCGCCAAAACTTAAACTTATAACGATAATTCTGAAACTAATACTACATTGTCAGACATGCTGTATGTAGCGTATTTTCTAGTGGATCGTATGTTCGACTTAACATACTCATCTAAAGTATGTTTCTCTTTTAATGTCAAAAGACTCTTTAAATGGAAAGGCCCTAACACTATCACCAGCTTTACAACAATAACTGTTGCATACTTTACACTGTTGTCGACTTACTTATTACAAGCACTGTACTAAATGTAAACTGAAAAGGAAGGAAAAGGAAAATAAACCTTAACTGTTAACATAATTTTCACTTACATGTAAACTTGCTATACATTTTTTTTCTTAAATACCAACAACTGATACAGGCTCTTTGGCTCTTAACCATTTTACTTTCATTTTTTTACTCTCATTTTTTAAGCATTTCACTTTCGTTTGGTTTTCATTTCAATTTTCCTTTGGCTGTCAGTAAAATTCTATAAACAGTAGCGTTTAAACGTGTACGAAGAAATTCAGCGGCATTCAACCGCAACATTTGGATACAGACAATTAAGTTTTTTAATTGTATATTCTTTTGGTGAAGGAATAAAATAAACGTTATTTTATGTTGTTAGAATACGAAAATTCTAACAACTGCAACAAATTGCTGACAAAGGCAAAAAAGTGGAAAAATTATACATATGATAATTGAAGTGTAATTAAAAAAAGCAACAAAGGAAATTTACATAATAATAAAAAAAAAAATTAAAAAGAAATTCTAAGAATTACAAGGAAGAATAAATATATGTTTAAATTAAATATTTAATTTTAAGAAAAAAAAAAAGAAACAAAGTAAATTTTTTACGGAAATAAAAAAATTTAAATGAAATAAAATTTAAACAAAATTTTAAAAATTAAAAGAAATAATTCTAAAATATTTTACTTTTAAATTATTAAAGTGTTTTAGTGTATATTTAAGTGATAATTTGAAAAACCCAAAGAAAATTTATGTTTCTAATAATCTTAACATTTTTAGATGTTGATGGTCAACATCTAAATTTATGGTTACCAGTTTCATTTTTAATCTGTCTGGGTTATGTGTAAATTCCTTGACAAGGGTCCAAATATTAAAAGCTTAAGTCAATTTAATTCATGTGATGTTTTGAAAAAAGAAAATAAAAATAAAATAAATACGGAAACCTACTGTTTCTAACAATTCCATTGTTGTGCTTCTCAAAAAAATAACAAACAAAAAAAAGGAAAAACTAAAATCAAAATAGAATTATATTTATCTCTAAATAATGTCCTTATGCGTGTCCATGTGCCAAGGAAACGTAAGACAGGATTTGCTGAACCGGATATTGTTAACTCAACGAACCTAAATAGTTGTATTAAACTGCTAGAAAAGTATTTGTGTAAGTATTATTTATGTTAAAATAAAATATATCTTCCTTTTTATATCCTCCACCCCCCCAAGGATATGTGTTTACTACACATGAATGTATTTTATATTTTGGTTAACTATTAAGAACAGATATCAGTATCCCTTAGAGTTCTTACTATTACCCTCAAATGCATGTATACATTTATACATATGTATTTCTTTTTGTTTGTATGTTTTTGAACTTATATAGTCCAGATCCTGCCACAAAATGCTGGCTCTGATCCTAAACCTTAAAATGCTGTTAATGTTTGTTAAGACTATTTGAAAAATAATTGCTAAGAAAAACAAACTCATTTGGTTTATTAGCAGATATAATCTATTTGCTATTAAATTGTGAAATGAAGCAATATTTTAGAGAATTTAGAAAGACCTTTATAATCTAATTACGAGAAAACCTACTCAAGCACATAAATTTATAGCCTAATATTTTAATAACACTGGTCAACAGGAAAAATTTTATAATATGTTTATGCTTTATGTTGAACTAAGTACAAAAACACCCGAAATTTTAAATCTTTTAAAGAATCTTTCGAAAATATTTTTCCAAAATTTTAGATTTTTAAAGAGGTTGTCTCCGATAGTTTACCATATCTTGAAAACAACTTTTCTGACTTTAATAAAAATACATCCCTAGATTAAGAACTAAAATGCCCTTTACATGTGCTAATTAAAGATTTTGTGAGATCAGAGATTTTGGAGTTATTAACATTAGAATATCAAAATCCTTGTTTTTGTGCAAAAAAAAACAAATTTTAATTTTTAAAAATTCATAAAAAATCGAATTTGACAAAAACTTGACACTGCTAATGGCCAATTGTAAAGTTGTAATATTTTAATTAACATAGGCCTTATATTATGAAAATCCATTTATTAAAATTGATTTTATTTAGAATAAACTAAAAGTACGCAATTTTTCAAAAATTTATCATACGAAGACCATTTTTTTAAAAAATAAGTAAATGTCAAAATTTTTAAGATACTTTTATAAGATACAAGAAAAAATCCTATTAAAAATTAACAAAATCGTACACAATTTTCGGGTACCTCCCAAACAATTTTTTTCCCGAAATGTAGTTTTACCTTAATATTCTTTGAGAAATTTGTTACATTTTTATTGACAATTGAACTAATGCTAATAAAATAAGCAAAAATCGGTCTACTATTTCGCATACCTCCCAGAGATCCCACTTCCCGATATTAAGATTTTGGATGCAATATTTATTATATTTTTATGAAATTTAGAAGAGCAACTGCTTTTACTTCCAAAAATCACAATTCCAAATTAAGTTAAAATTGGTCCATTGTTGACTATAGCTCCTATAAAAGACCATCTCATGAAACAGACTTAAATGAGTCTAAATTAACTATATTTAAGGGGCTGTTCACATATTATGTAACGCATTTTAATAGAAACACGCATACAAAATTCCTCCACCTTAACAAAAGCCATACCCCCTCCTAACTCCCAAGAGCGTTATGTAATATGTGAACAAACCCTAAACTCCTGAAGATAATCAAAATCTAATTTTTATTTGTTTTATAGATATACTATTTTTAGATAACCTGTAATAAAATTGCTTTTTACGAGAAATTTTAGGAAAAAAGGAAATTTTTCAGAAATTTCTTATTTTTCTATAGGAAATTTTTCAACATTTTTTATTGCAAATTTTTCAGTAATTGTTTTCTTTTTATAGAAAATTTTTAAAAATTTCTTATTTTTATATAGAAAATTTTTGGAAAAATTTTTAATTTTTCTGCAAGAAATTTTTAAAAAATTTCATATTTTTTTATAAAAAATGTATAAAGAAATTTCTTGTTTTAATTTAAATTTTTGCTTTTTAAGAAAATTTTCAAAAATTCCTTTAAAAAAATCTTATTTTTTTAATTTTTATTTTTATATAGGAAATTTTAGAAAAATTTTTGATTTTTCTGTAGGAAATTTTTAATAAAAATCATATTTTTCTATAAGAAATTTATAAAAAAAATTCCTTATTTTTGTAGGAATTTTAAATTTTTTTTCTTTTAATTTCTTTTTTCTAAAGAAAATTTTCAAAAATTCCTTTTCAAAAAAAAAAACTTTATCTTTTTTTTTAATTTCTTAAAAAACATTTCAAAGCAATTCTTAGTTTTTTAAGAAATTTTCAAAAAATTTCTTATTTTGTTAAAAAAAATTCTTATTTCTTAAAGAAATTTTTCAAAAACTTCTTATTTTTTAAAGAAATTTTTCTAAAATTTCTATATTTTTAAGAAATTTTTCAAAAATTCCATATTTTTTAAAGAAAATTTCTTATTTTAATAAAATTTTTTCCCAAAATATCTACTTATTTTTTTAAAGAAATTCTTCAAAAATTTCATATTTTTAAAGGAAATTTTTCCAAAGTTTCTTATTTAAAAAAAAAATACACAAATTTACAGGAAATTTTTCAAAAATTTCCTAATTTTATAGAACATTTTTCAAAAGTTTCCCATTTTTAAAGGAAATTTTTTAAAAATTTCCTATTTTAAAAGGTATTTTTTCAAAAATTTCCTATTTTTATAGGAAATTTTTCAAAAATTTCCTATTGTTATAGAAATATTTCCTATTTTTATAGGAAATTTTAAAAAATTTTCTATTTTTATAGGAAAATTTTCCTATTTTTGTAGAAAATTTTTTTTCTACTTTTATAGGAAATTTTTCCTATTTTTATAGTGATTTTTTCAAAATTGCCTATTTTTATAGGAAATTTATCAAAAATTTCCTAATTTTATAGGAAATTTTTCAAAAATTTCCTAATTTTATAGGAAATTTTTCATAAATTTCCTATTTTTATAGGAAAATTTCTATTTTTATAGGAAAATTTTCCTATTTTTATAGGAAGTTTTTTTCTATTTTTATTGGAAATTTTTACTATTTTTATAGTGAATTTTTAAAAATTTCCTATTTTTATAGGAAATTTTTCAAAAATTTCCTATTTTTATAGGAAATTTTTCAAAAACTTCCTATTTTTATATAAAATTTTTCAAAATTTTCTATTTTTATAGGAAATTTTTCAAAATTTCCTATTTTTATTGGAAAATTTTCAAAAATTTCCTAGTTGTATAGAAAATTTATCAAAAATTTCCTATTTTTATAAAAAATTTTTCAAAAGTTTTCTATTTTTATAGGAAATTTTTCAAAAAGTTCCTATTTTTATAGGAAATTTTTCAAAAATTTCCTATTTTAATAGGAAATTTTTCAAAAATTTCCTATTTTTATAGGAAATTTTTCAAAAATTTCATTTAAATGTCAAAATTTCCCATTTCTATAGAAAATTTTTCAAAAATTTCCTATTTTTATAGGAAATTTTTCAAAAATTTCCTATTTTTATAGGAAATTTTTCAAAAATTTCCTATTTTTATAGGAAATTTTTCAAAAATTTCCTATTTTTATAGGAAATTTTTCAAAAATTTCCTATTTTTATAGAAAATTTTTCAAAAATTTCCTATTTTTATAGGAAATTTTTCAAAAATTTCCTATTTTTATAGGAAATTTTTCAAAAATTTCCTATTTTTATAGGAAATTTTTCAAAAATTTCCTATTTTTATAGGAAATTTTTCAAAAATTTCCTATTTTTATAGGAAATTTTTCAAAAATTTCCTATTTTTATAGGAAATTTTTCAAAAATTTCCTATTTTTATAGGAAATTTTTCAAAAATTTCCTATTTTTATAGGAAATTTTTCAAAAATTTCCTATTTTTATAGGAAATTTTTCAAAAATTTCCTATTTTTATAGGAAATTTTTCAAAAATTTCCTATTTTTATAGGAAATTTTTCAAAAATTTCCTATTTTTATAGGAAATTTTTCAAAAATTTCCTATTTTTATAGGAAATTTTTCAAAAATTTCCTATTTTTATAGGAAATTTTTCAAAAATTTCCTATTTTTATAGGAAATTTTTCAAAAATTTCCTATTTTTATAGGAAATTTTTCAAAAATTTCCTATTTTTATAGGAAATTTTTCAAAAATTTCCTATTTTTATAGGAAATTTTTCAAAAATTTCCTATTTTTATAGGAAATTTTTCAAAAATTTCCTATTTTTATAGGAAATTTTTCAAAAATTTCCTATTTTTATAGGAAATTTTTCAAAAATTTCCTATTTTTATAGGAAATTTTTCAAAAATTTCCTATTTTTATAGGAAATTTTTCAAAAATTTCCTATTTTTATAGGAAATTTTTCAAAAATTTCCTATTTTTATAGGAAATTTTTCAAAAATTTCCTATTTTTATAGGAAATTTTTCAAAAATTTCCTATTTTTATAGAAAATTTTTCAAAAATTTCCTATTTTTATAGGAAATTTTTCAAAAATTTCCTATTTTTATAGGAAATTTTTCAAAAATTTCCTATTTTTATAGGAAATTTTTCAAAAATTTCCTATTTTTATAGGAAATTTTTCAAAAATTTCCTATTTTTATAGGAAATTTTTCAAAAATTTCCTATTTTTATAGGAAATTTTTCAAAAATTTCCTATTTTTATAGGAAATTTTTCAAAAATTTCCTATTTTTATAGGAAATTTTTCAAAAATTTCCTATTTTTATAGGAAATTTTTCAAAAATTTCCTATTTTTATAGGAAATTTTTCAAAAATTTCCTATTTTTATAGGAAATTTTTCAAAAATTTCCTATTTTTATAGGAAATTTTTCAAAAATTTCCTATTTTTATAGGAAATTTTTCAAAAATTTCCTATTTTTTATAGGAAATTTTTCAAAAATTTCCTATTTTTATAGGAAATTTTTCAAAAATTTCCTATTTTTATAGGAAATTTTTCAAAAATTTCCTATTTTTATAGGAAATTTTTCAAAAATTTCCTATTTTTATAGGAAATTTTTCAAAAATTTCCTATTTTTATAGGAAATTTTTCAAAAATTTCCTATTTTTATAGGGAAATTTTTCAAAAATTTCCTATTTTTATAGGAAATTTTTCAAAAATTTCCTATTTTTATAGGAAATTTTTCAAAAATTTCCTATTTTTATAGGAAATTTTTCAAAAATTTCCTATTTTTATAGGAAATTTTTCAAAAATTTCCTATTTTTATAGGAAATTTTTCAAAAATTTCCTATTTTTATAGGAAATTTTTCAAAAATTTCCTATTTTTATAGGAAATTTTTCAAAAATTTCCTATTTTTATAGGAAATTTTTCAAAAATTTCCTATTTTTATAGGAAATTTTTCAAAAATTTCCTATTTTTATAGGAAATTTTTCAAAAATTTCCTATTTTTATAGGAAATTTTTCAAAAATTTCCTATTTTTATAGGAAATTTTTCAAAAATTTCCTATTTTTATAGGAAATTTTTCAAAAATTTCCTATTTTTATAGGAAATTTTTCAAAAATTTCCTATTTTTATAGGAAATTTTTCAAAAATTTCCTATTTTTATAGGAAATTTTTCAAAAATTTCCTATTTTTATAGGAAATTTTTCAAAAATTTCCTATTTTTATAGGAAATTTTTCAAAAATTTCCTATTTTTATAGGAAATTTTTCAAAAATTTCCTATTTTTATAGGAAATTTTTCAAAAATTTCCTATTTTTATAGGAAATTTTTCAAAAATTTCCTATTTTTATAGGAAATTTTTCAAAAATTTCCTATTTTTATAGGAAATTTTTCAAAAATTTCCTATTTTTATAGGAAATTTTTCAAAAATTTCCTATTTTTATAGGAAATTTTTCAAAAATTTCCTATTTTTATAGGAAATTTTTCAAAAATTTCCTATTTTTATAGGAAATTTTTCAAAAATTTCCTATTTTTATAGGAAATTTTCAAAAATTTCCTATTTTTATAGGAAATTTTTCAAAAATTTCCTATTTTTATAGGAAATTTTTCAAAAATTTCCTATTTTTATAGGAAATTTTTCAAAAATTTCCTATTTTTATAGGAAATTTTTCAAAAATTTCCTATTTTTATAGGAAATTTTTCAAAAATTTCCTATTTTTATAGGAAATTTTTCAAAAATTTCCTATTTTTATAGGAAATTTTTCAAAAATTTCCTATTTTTATAGAAAATTTTTCAAAAATTTCCTATTTTTATAGAAAATTTTTCAAAAATTTCCTATTTTTATAGGAAATTTTTCAAAAATTTCCTATTTTTATAGGAAATTTTTCTAAAAAAATTTCTATTTTTATAGGAAATTTTTCAAAAATTTCCTATTTTTATAGGAAATTTTTCAAAAATTTCCTATTTTTATAGGAAATTTTTCAAAAATTTCCTATTTTTATAGGAAATTTTTCAAAAATTTCCTATTTTTATAGGAAATTTTTCAAAAATTTTCTATTTTTATAGGAAATTTTTCAAAAATTTCCTATTTTTATAGGAAATTTTTCAAAAATTTCCTATTTTTATAGGAAATTTTTCAAAAATTTCCTATTTTTATAGGAAATTTTTCAAAAATTTCCTATTTTTATAGGAAATTTTTTCAAAAATTTCCTATTTTTATAGGAAATTTTTCAAAAATTTCCTATTTTTATGGGAAATTTTTCAAAAATTTCCTATTTTTATAGGAAATTTTTCAAAAATTTCCTATTTTTATAGGAAATTTTTCAAAAATTTCCTATTTTTATAGGAAATTTTTCCAAAATTTCCTATTTTTATAGGAAATTTTTCAAAAATTTCCTATTGTTATAGGAAATTTTTCAAAAATTTCCTATTGTTATAGGAAATTTTTCAAAAATTTTCTATTTTTATAGGAAATTTTTCAAAAATTTTCTATTTTTATAGGAAATTTTTCAAAAAATTCCTATTTTTATAGGAAATTTTTCAAAATTTTCCTGTTTTTATAGGAAATTTTTCAAAAATTTCCTATTTTTATAGGAAATTTTTCAAAAGTTTCCTATTTTTATAGGAAATTTTTCAAAAATTGCCTATGTTTATAGGAAATTTTTCAAAAATTTCCTATTTTTATAGGAAATTTTTCAAAAATTTCCTGTTTTTATAGGAAATTTTTCAAAAATTTCTATTTTTATAGGAAATTTTTCAAAAATTTCCTATTTTTATAGGAAATTTTTCAAAAAATTCCTATTTTTATAGGAAATTTTTCAAAAAATTCCTATTTTTATAGGAAATTTTTCAAAAAATTCCTATTTTTATAGGAAATTTTTGAAAATTTTCCTATTTTTATAGGAAATTTTTAAAAAATTTCCTATTTTTATAGGAAATTTTTCAAAAATTTCCTATTTTTATAGGAAATTTTTCAAAAATTTCCTATTTTTATAGGAAATTTTTAAAAAATTTCCTATTTTTATAGGAAATTTTTAAAAAATTTCCTATTTTTATAGGAAATTTTTAAAAAATTTCCTATTTTTATAGGAAATTTTTAAAAAATTTCCTATTTTTATAGGAAATTTTTAAAAAATTTCCTATTTTTATAGGAAATTTTTAAAAAAATTTCCTATTTTTATAGGAGATTTTTAAAAAATTTCCTATTTTTTTTTGAAAATTTTTCAAAAATTTTAAATTTTTTTTTAAAAATTTTCAAAAATTTCCTATTTTTATAGGAAATTTTTCAAGTATTTCTTATTTTTGTCGGAAATTTTTCAAAAATTTCCTATTTTTATTGGAAGTTTTTGAAAAATTTCTTATTGTTATAGAAAATTTTTAATTCAATTTTTGATAGGATTTTTTAAAAATTGATTTCTTATTTATTTTTTAATTTGACCAGAAGATAATTTTAATTTGTATGTAAATGAAATTGTTCTATATTTATATGAATATTTAAGTGTATTTGTGTTCCCTATAAATCTCAGCCATTTACTGCCATTAAGTCGAATGATTAATATTTATCCATTACCAACAAGTATCCGCTGTTACAGTCATTCCTTCAATTAATCTTCTTATCAAACATTAGCAAATTCTTATTGTAATTAATAATTCATATCAACTTGTAACTACGTACTAAATTTTATAAGTCTTTAACAAAACATTTACTTTAGCCAATTTCTTCTTAAAAGCCAACATTTGGACAAATAGTTTAAGTACAACGCAGTTTTTATATGATTTATTTTACTTGTTCCTTCTTCTTTAGCTCCTTGAGTTTTGCTCTGTCCATGATTAATTGTATTATTTACAAACCGCAATAAATAATTTGAATGTCGGCCCAACAAGAGGTAAAATGAAAAATCATTTTACACCCTTGAAAAAATCGATATCACATTCTTTGGGCCTTTTAATGAAGGAAATATTTAAATGAAACTCTGGCAAAATGAATTGAAGGTTTTTCATTTAGGAGGAAAATGTATATGAAAACTCCTTTTAACCACTGGCTAATTATGCAAACGGCCATTGACATTTGACGAAGCATAAAATCCCTTGAATACGGTTGATGATGGGTTTGTTGAATGAAATTAATCCTTGGGTCCTTCATTTTTTAAAAGCGAAAAACTGTTCATTAAGTTTTTCAATATGAAAATGTCACATATTGTTACGAGATTTCTTCGATACTTCATTCACAATAAAAGTAATTAATTAAATACAAAATAAGCATTTTAATTGTAAATCTTAACAATACGATTGACAAGTAAATTTTTTTCATTTTTAATTAATATTTTTAAAAATTTTTAAAAAAACTTACTTTTTTCTAACAAATTTTTTAAAAATTTCCTATTTGTATATAAAATTTTTTAAAAATTTCCTATTTGTATATAAAATTTTTGAAAAATTTTCTATAACAATATAAATTTAAAAAAAAAAAATCTTATAAAAATAGAAAAATTTTCTATTTTTAATTTTATTTTTTTTATTTTTATAGGAAATTTTTCAAAAATTTCCTATTTTTTATAGGAAATTTTTCAAAAATTTCCTATTTTTTATAGGAAATTTTTCAAAAATTTCCTATTTTTTAAAGGAAATTTTTCAAAAATTTCCTATTTTTTATAGGAAATTTTTCAAAAATTTCCTATTTTTTATAGGAAATTTTTCAAAAATTTCCTATTTTTTATAGGAAATTTTTCAAAAATTTCCTATTTTTTATAGGAAATTTTTCAAAAATTTCCTATTTTTTATAGGAAATTTTTCAAAAATTTCCTATTTTTTATAGGAAATTTTTCAAAAATTTCCTATTTTTTATAGGAAATTGTTCAAAAATTTCCTATTTTTTATAGGAAATTTTTCAAAAATTTCCTATTTTTTATAGGAAATTTTTCAAAAATTTCCTATTTTTTATAGGAAATTTTTCAAAAATTTCCTATTTTTTATAGGAAATTTTTCAAAAATTTCCTATTTTTTATAGGAAATTTTTCAAAAATTTCCTATTTTTTATAGGAAATTGTTCAAAAATTTCCTATTTTTTATAGGAAATTTTTCAAAAATTTCCTATTTTTTATAGGAAATTTTTCAAAAATTTCCTATTTTTTATAGGAAATTTTTCAAAAATTTCCTATTTTTTATAGGAAATTTTTCAAAAATTTCCTATTTTTTATAGGAAATTTTTCAAAAATTTCCTATTTTTTATAGGAAATTTTTCAAAAATTTCCTATTTTTTATAGGAAATTTTTCAAAAATTTCCTATTTTTTATAGGAAATTTTTCAAAAATTTCCTATTTTTTATAGGAAATTTTTCAAAAATTTCCTATTTTTTATAGGAAATTTTTCAAAAATTTCCTATTTTTTATAGGAAATTTTTCAAAAATTTCCTATTTTTTATAGGAAATTTTTCAAAAATTTCCTATTTTTTATAGGAAATTTTTCAAAAATTTCCTATTTTTTATAGGAAATTTTTCAAAAATTTCCTATTTTTTATAGGAAATTTTTCAAAAATTTCCTATTTTTTATAGGAAATTTTTCAAAAATTTCCTATTTTTTATAGGAAATTTTTCAAAAATTTCCTATTTTTTATAGGAAATTTTTCAAAAATTTCCTATTTTTTATAGGAAATTTTTCAAAAATTTCCTATTTTTTATAGGAAATTTTTCAAAAATTTCCTATTTTTTATAGGAAATTTTTCAAAAATTTCCTATTTTTTATAGGAAATTTTTCAAAAATTTCCTATTTTTTAAAGGAAATTTTTCAAAAATTTCCCATTTTTTTTAAGGAAATTTTTCAAAAATTTCCCTTTTTTTTAAGGAAATTTTTAAAAAATTTCCCTTTTTTTTAAGGAAATTTTTAAAAAATTTCCCATTTTTTTAAGGAAAATTTTCAAAAATTTCCCATTTTTTTAAAGGAAAATTTTCAAAAATTTCCCATTTTTTAAAGGAAAATTTTCAAAAATTTCCCATTTTTTAAAGGAAATTTTTCAAAAATTTCCCATTTTTTAAAGGAAATTTTTCAAAAATTTCCCATTTTTTAAAGGAAATTTTTCAAAAATTTCCCATTTTTTAAAAAATTTACTTTTTTTATAGGAAGTTTTTGAAAAATTTACTATTTTTATAGGCAATTTTCTAAAATTTCCTATTTTTTAGGAAGTTTAAAACTCTTTCCTATTTTTTATAGGAAATTTAAAATTTTTTTTTTTTTTATAGAAAATTTTTCAAAAATTTTCTATTTTTATAGCCGATTTTTCAAAAATTTCCTATTTTGATAAGAAATTTTTAAAAAATTTCTTTGTAGGAAATTTTTCAAAAATTTCTTTATAGGAATTTTTTTTAATTATTTTAATTTATTTCTTTGTATCATCCTTCAAGAAAAAATTTTAAACTTATTGAAGGGAAAATCACATCACATTATAAAAAAACATAAATCTTTGACCCTTTTACATTTAAGGTAAAAATACTTCTTATGTTTATGAACATGATTTATTTTTCCCATATTGTTTTTCCCTCTTCAGGTTTCCTCCTTTAATTTGGCTATAGAATTACTAAATATATTAAAATAAACCTAGAGTAAAATTCACACCCCAATAAATACAAAAATGAATACTTTTGCACTCGAATTATACAGAACGTGTATATTAAATACGCTTTATTTAATACATCCTGACATTAACATTTGCTCTGATTTAAGCCCCGACAAACTTAATTCCCTTAAAATATATAACACAAAAAAACAGAAACAAACAAACAAACAAATAACCTTTCGAAACAGCAAAAGTTATTGAAACTGAATCAAAAATACATTCAAGTTCACTCTTGAACAAAATGAGTTTTGTTGAGCAAAAAGAAAAACTTTTGCAAGGACAAATAAAACATATCCTAGAACATATATTCATACTTAAAACTTTACCAATATTTGTATATGTGTGTGTGTGTCTATTTCCTACACGTATTTAAGTTTTTGGCAAATGTTTTATTCATTTGAGAACAAAGTTTAAGTAACTCTCAACTTTATCAACAGAAGTTTTACTTTTACTTTAACTTTTACATTCATTCATCTCCTCACGCATTTTTAGATATAAAGGATTCTTTACATTTCCTAGTATTGAAATGTTAGTATTCCACTTAAATGTATTTTCTGTTTTATTTGGTAAATTAGCAAAAAGTCAAAATTCTTTTTTCCGTCATTTAATTTGTTGGTTGTTATAGTTTAAGGTTTAGTTGTGCTTTTAGTTATTTTCAAATGAATCCCTCAGTCAAACTAAATTTACTCACTTTCAATTTGGGAAACGAATAATATTAAAATTATTTGCAAATGAAATTTTCTGTAAATGGAAAAATTTTAAATTAAAGGAAAATTTTTTATTATTTGAAAAATTTTGTAAGAAATTTTAAAAAAAAAAAATCTTATATTTTTTAGGAAAACTTTAAAAAAATTATTTTTTTATAAGAAAATTTTTTAAATTTGTCTTTTTTTATAAAAAATTTTTCAAATATTCCTTATTTTTATAGAAAAATTTTAAAAAATTTGTTATTTTTACAGTATTTTTTTTTTAATTTCTTATTTTATAAAAAATTTTTCAAAAACATTTTATTTTTACAGGAAATTCTCCAAAAATTTCTTATATTTATAGAAAAGTTTTCAAAAATTTCTTATTTTTATAGCAAATTTTTCAAAAATTCCTTATTTTTATAGGAAATTTTTCAAAAATTATATTTGTATAAGAAATTTAAAAAAAAATTCAAAAATTTATAATTTTATAGGAAATTTTTTAAAAAATTTCTTATTTTCATAGGAAATTTTTTAAAAAATTTCTTATTTTCATAGGAAATTTTTCAAAAATTTCTTATTTTCATAGGAAATTTTTCAAAAATTTCTTATTTTTATAGGAAATTTAAAAAAATATATAAAAAAAATTTTCAAAAATTTCTTTTTTTTAGGAAATTTTACAAAATTTCTATTCTTATAGGAAATTTTATAAAAATTCTAATTCTTACAGGAAATTCTATAAAATTTTTAATTCTAATAGGAAATTTTTCAAAAATTTTATAGTTGTATAGGAAATTTTTTAAAAATTTTCCTATTTTTATTGGAAATCTTTCAAAAATTTATTGTTTTTTAAACAAAATTTTTGAATTTTTTCTTTCTGTATACAAATTTTTCAAATATTTTTGATTTGAAAACTCTTCTTATTTCTATAGAATTTTTTTAATTTTTATTTTTACAAAAAAATCTTTCAAAAATATTATATTTTCAAAAATTTCATATTTTTAAAAATTTCATATTTTATAGGAAATTTTTTAAATATTTTTTATTTTTATAGGAAATTTAAAAAAAATTTAAATTTTCAAGAAATTTCTTATTTTTATAGGAAAATTTTCAAAAATTTACTATTTTAATAAGAATTTTTCAAAATTGTTCTTATTTTTATTAGGCATTTCATATAATGACAAATTTTCTATAGAAATTTTTTCATATAATGACAAATTTTCTATAGAAATTTTTTCATATAATGAAAAATTTTCTATAGAAATTTTTTCATATAATGAAAAATTTTCTATAGAAATTTTTTCATATAATAACAAATTTTCTATAGAAATTTTTTCATATAATGACAAATTTTCTATAGAAATTTTTTCATATAATGAAAAATTTTCTATAGAAATTTTTTCATATAATGAAAAATTTTCTATAGAAATTTTTTCATATAATGAAAAATTTTCTGTAGAAATTTTTTCATATAATGAAAAATTTTCTATAGAAATTTTTTCATATAATGAAAAATTTTCTATAGAAATTTTTTCATATAATGAAAAATTTTCTATAGAAATTTTTTCATATAATGAAAAATTTTCTATAGAAATTTTTTCATATAATGAAAAATTTTCTGTAGAAATTTTTTCATATAATGAAAAATTTTCTATAGTAATTTTTTCATATAATGAAAAATTTTCTATAGAAATTTTTTCATATAATGAAAAATTTTCTATAGAAATTTTTTCATATAATGAAAAATTTTCTATAGAAATTTTTTCATATAATGAAAAATTTTCTATAGAAATTTTTTCATATAATGAAAAATTTTCTATAGAAATTTTTTTATATAATGAAAAATTTTCTATAGAAATTTTTTCATATAATGAAAAATTTTCTATAGAAATTTTTTCATATAATGAAAAATTTTCTATAGAAATTTTTTCATATAATGAAAAATTTTCTATAGAAATTTTTTCATATAATGAAAAATTTTCTATAGAAATTTTTTCATATAATGAAAAATTTTCTATAGAAATTTTTTCATATAATGAAAAATTTTCTATAGAAATTTTTTCATATAATGAAAAATTTTCTATAGAAATTTTTTCATATAATGAAAAATTTTCTATAGAAATTTTTTCATATAATGAAAAATTTTCTATAGAAATTTTTTCATATAATGAAAAATTTTCTATAGAAATTTTTTCATATAATGAAAAATTTTCTATAGAAATTTTTTCATATAATGAAAAATTTTCTATAGAAATTTTTTCATATAATGAAAAATTTTCTATAGAAATTTTTTCATATAATGAAAAATTTTCTATAGAAATTTTTTCATATAATGAAAAATTTTCTATAGAAATTTTTTCATATAATGAAAAATTTTCTATAGAAATTTTTTCATATAATGAAAAATTTTCTATAGAAATTTTTTCATATAATGAAAAATTTTCTATAGAAATTTTTTCATATAATGAAAAATTTTCTATAGAAATTTTTTCATATAATGAAAAATTTTCTATAGAAATTTTTTCATATAATGAAAAATTTTCTATAGAAATTTTTTCATATAATGAAAAATTTTCTATAGAAATTTTTTCATATAATGAAAAATTTTCTATAGAAATTTTTTCATATAATGAAAAATTTTCTATAGAAATTTTTTCATATAATGAAAAATTTTCTATAGAAATTTTTTCATATAATGAAAAATTTTCTATAGAAATTTTTTCATATAATGAAAAATTTTCTATAGAAATTTTTTCATATAATGAAAAATTTTCTATAGAAATTTTTTTATATAATGAAAAATTTTCTATAGAAATTTTTTCATATAATGAAAAATTTTCTATAGAAATTTTTTCATATAATGAAAAATTTTCTATAGAAATTTTTTCATATAATGAAAAATTTTCTATAGAAATTTTTTCATATAATGAAAAATTTTCTATAGAAATTTTTTCATATAATGAAAAATTTTCTATAGAAATTTTTTCATATAATGAAAAATTTTCTATAGAAATTTTTTCATATAATGAAAAATTTTCTATAGAAATTTTTTCATATAATGAAAAATTTTCTATAGAAATTTTTTCATATAATGAAAAATTTTCTATAGAAATTTTTTCATATAATGAAAAATTTTCTATAGAAATTTTTTCATATAATGAAAAATTTTCTATAGAAATTTTTTCATATAATGAAAAATTTTCTATAGAAATTTTTTCATATAATGAAAAATTTTCTATAGAAATTTTTTCATATAATGAAAAATTTTCTATAGAAATTTTTTCATATAATGAAAAATTTTCTATAGAAATTTTTTCATATAATGAAAAATTTTCTATAGAAATTTTTTCATATAATGAAAAATTTTCTATAGAAATTTTTTCATATAATGAAAAATTTTCTATAGAAATTTTTTCATATAATGAAAAATTTTCTATAGAAATTTTTTCATATAATGAAAAATTTTCTATAGAAATTTTTTCATATAATGAAAAATTTTCTATAGAAATTTTTTCATATAATGAAAAATTTTCTATAGAAATTTTTTCATATAATGAAAAATTTTCTATAGAAATTTTTTCATATAATGAAAAATTTTCTATAGAAATTTTTTCATATAATGAAAAATTTTCTATAGAAATTTTTTCATATAATGAAAAATTTTCTATAGAAATTTTTTCATATAATGAAAAATTTTCTATAGAAATTTTTTCATATAATGAAAAATTTTCTATAGAAATTTTTTCATATAATGAAAAATTTTCTATAGAAATTTTTTCATATAATGAAAAATTTTCTATAGAAATTTTTTCATATAATGAAAAATTTTCTATAGAAATTTTTTCATATAATGAAAAATTTTCTATAGAAATTTTTTCATATAATGAAAAATTTTCTATAGAAATTTTTTCATATAATGAAAAATTTTCTATAGAAATTTTTTCATATAATGAAAAATTTTCTATAGAAATTTTTTCATATAATGAAAAATTTTCTATAGAAATTTTTTCATATAATGAAAAATTTTCTATAGAAATTTTTTCATATAATGAAAAATTTTCTATAGAAATTTTTTCATATAATGAAAAATTTTCTATAGAAATTTTTTCATATAATGAAAAATTTTCTATAGAAATTTTTTCATATAATGAAAAATTTTCTATAGAAATTTTTTCATATAATGAAAAATTTTCTATAGAAATTTTTTCATATAATGAAAAATTTTCTATAGAAATTTTTTCATATAATGAAAAATTTTCTATAGAAATTTTTTCATATAATGAAAAATTTTCTATAGAAATTTTTTCATATAATGAACAATTTTCTATAGAAATTTTTTCATATAATGAAAAATTTTCTATAGAAATTTTTTCATATAATGAAAAATTTTCTATAGAAATTTTTTCATATAATGAAAAATTTTCTATAGAAATTTTTTCATATAATGAAAAATTTTCTATAGAAATTTTTTCATATAATGAAAAATTTTCTATAGAAATTTTTTCATATAATGAAAAATTTTCTATAGAAATTTTTTCATATAATGAAAAATTTTCTATAGAAATTTTTTCATATAATGAAAAATTTTCTATAGAAATTTTTTCATATAATGAAAAATTTTCTATAGAAATTTTTTCATATAATGAAAAATTTTCTATAGAAATTTTTTCATATAATGAAAAATTTTCTATAGAAATTTTTTCATATAATGAAAAATTTTCTATAGAAATTTTTTCATATAATGAAAAATTTTCTATAGAAATTTTTTCATATAATGAAAAATTTTCTATAGAAATTTTTTCATATAATGAAAAATTTTCTATAGAAATTTTTTCATATAATGAAAAATTTTCTATAGAAATTTTTTCATATAATGAAAAATTTTCTATAGAAATTTTTTCATATAATGAAAAATTTTATATAGAAATTTTTTCATATAATGAAAAATTTTCTATAGAAATTTTTTCATATAATGAAAAATTTTCTATAGAAATTTTTTCATATAATGAAAAATTTTCTATAGAAATTTTTTCATATAATGAAAAATTTTCTATAGAAATTTTTTCATATAATGAAAAATTTTCTATAGAAGTTTTTTCATATAATGCAAAATATTCTAAAGAAATTTTTTCATATAATGAAAAATTTTCCATATTTCTTTCTTAATTTAATGTTTTTCGTTTATTATTAAAATATATATTTATTCTTTTCAGTAGAAACGATATCATTTATTTGACCACTTTAGCTAGACACGAAATATAATAAATAACAATGAAATTGATATAATGAGCAGGAATACCTTTATCCCCTCCTGCAAGCAGTTGAAAATTCTGTGTTTTCTTCCTTTAACTGCTACTAGACAACATGATAATAATAATATGATGATGATTTTATCATCATGATAATAATAATATGATGATGATTTTATCATCATATCACATTAACACGAATACAAAAATAGCAACAAGTAAATATCTATTATAAATAAATAATTTAATATAATTTTATTACATTTTATTTCTATTTGTTTCCCCGAATCAATTGAATTTCATATCTTGGGTTGGTTGGTGATAGGAGGGTGGTGGTATAAGTCATCACGAGTGGCAGTAGCTATCTGCTGCCACTTGTTGTTACTTTTTTCTTATTTATATACATATATTGAATTTATATCGATATTTAATTGAAAATCTATTGCTAATGAAAAGCAATTGTAATAATATCATTATCTTGATATTCATTGACATTATACTCTCATGAGTTGAATATCTAAACTCCACTGACAGTCGAAAGCAATAAAATTTTATAATATTAAACTCACTGGCAAGGCAACTGCTGCAGTAAGGAGGGGCGCTAAATTCATTTGATTAAACAGTTCCAATGTAGTAGCCAGATATCTATTTTGAATATAATTACACAGTGCTACAAGTAAAATACACTAAGAATTCATTCTTAAAAGTATTTCTATTGCAGAGCATCAAGTTCAAAAACACTTTTTTCAATTGCGAAATAACTCTTCTTTACTGTTTTCCGTGTAGAATAGTGTTATTTTACAATATTGATATTTAAAAGCGATTACCAAGCAAAATATGAAATTCTAGGTATCCTTAACTCTTGACAAATAAATAATTGGAACGATTAAAAAATAAATTTTAAGGTAAATCCATAGTAATGCACATATCTTGACATAAGCTTATAAATATGTTATGTAAATATCACTTTTAATTCTCGTTTTCCAATTTTCGGTATACAAGACTGTCGGCTTCGTAAGTAATTTTTGAAAAATTTCCTATATAAAATAAATTTCTGGAAAAATTTTCAAAAAAAAGTAAAAACTTTACAATTTCCTATATAAATAAGTAATATTCGAAAAAAAATCCTAGAAAAATATAAAACTTTTAAAAAATTTGTAATAAGACTAAGAAATTCTTAAAATATTTGGTATAAAAATAAGAAATTCTTGAATATTTCCCATAAAAAAAAAAAAATTTTGAAAAATTTCCTACAAAAATTCAAAATTTTTGAAAAATTTCCTATAAAAATTATATATTTTTGAAAAATTTCCTATAGAAATAAGAAAATTTTGAAAAACTTCCTATAAATTTTTGAAAAATTTCCTATAAAAAAACAAATTTTTGAAAAATTTCCTATAAAAATATAAAATTTAAAAAAAATAAGAAATATTTTTAATAATTTCTTTTCAAATCAAGAAATTTTTGAAAAACTTCCCTTAAAATTTAAAAAATTTTGAAAAATTTCCTATAAAACCAATAAATTTAAAAAAAAAATAATATAAAAATAAGCAATTTCTTATAAAAATAAGAAATATTCAAAAAGTTGCTATAAAAATAAGAAATTTTTAAAAATTTCCTAGAGAAATAAGAAATTTTTGAAAAGTTTCTTATTAAAATAAGAAATTTTTAAAAAATTTCCCATAAAAATAAGAAAATTTTTAAAAAATTTCCTTTAAAAATATAAAATTTGAAAAAAAAATAAGAAAGTTTTTATTAATTTATTTTCAAATCAAGAAATTTTTAAAAAACTTCCCTTAAAGTTTAAAAAATTTGAAAAATTTCCTATAAAAATAAGAAATATTTTAAAAATTTCCTATAAAAAAATAAATTTTTTGAAAAAATTCTTATAAAAATCATACATTTTTAAAGAATTTCCTATAAAAATATGACAACTTTAAAAAATTTCCCAGTTTTGCAAAATACCCTATCAAAATTAGACAGTTTTGAAAAATTTGCCATAAAAATTAAGAAAAAAATGCCATAAATATAAGAAAATTTTTAAAAATTTGCCATAAAAATAAGAAATTTTAAAAAAATTTGCAATAAAAATAACAAATTTTTAAAAAATTTACCATAAAAATAAACAATTTTTTAAAAATTTGTCATAAAAATAAGAATTTTTTAAAAATTTGCCATAAAAATAAGAAATTTTGAAAAAATTGCCATAAAAATAAGAAATTTTTGAAAAATTTTTTATAAAAAATAGAAATTTTTAAAAAATGTAACCCTCTGGCCTTCGTTAGTAATTTTGTTAAAATTTGCTATCCAAAATAAATTTCTGTAAAAAAAATCCTATAAAAATACTAAACTTTTGAAAAGTTTGCTATAAAAATAAGAAATTTTTAAAAATTTCTATAAGAACAAGAAATTTATGAATAATTTTCCAAAAAATTAAGAAATTTTTCAAAAATTTCCTAAACAAATTAGAAATTTTTTAAAAATTTGCTATAAAATTAAGAAATTTTTTAAAGATTTGCCTTTAAAATATAAAATTTTTTTAAAATTTCCTTCAAAATAAGAAATTTTTGAAAAATTTCCAAAAAAAAAAAAAAAAAATCTTTGAAACAAATTCATAAGAAATTTTCAAAAATTTTCTGATTTCTGATTTCAAATTTCTGAAAAATTTCCTATAAAAACAAGAAATTTTTTAAAATTTTTCTTTAGAAATAAGAAACTTTTTTAAATTTTTATAAAAATAATTTTTTTTTTAATTTTTTATAAAAATAAGACATATTTGAGATCTTTTTATAAAAATAAGTCATTTTTGAAAATTTTCCTATAAAAATAAGAAATTTTTGAAAAATTTTCAATAAAAATAAGAAATTTTTGAAAAATTTCCTATAAAAATAAGAAATTTTTGAAAAATTTCCTATAAAAATAAGAAATTTTTGAAAAATTACCTATAAAAATAAGAAATTTTTGAAGAATTTCCTATAAAAATAAGAAATTTTTGAAAAATTTCCTATAAAAATAAGAAATTTTTGAAAAATTTCCTATAAAAATAAGAAATTTTTGAAAAATTTCCTATAAAAATAAGAAATTTTTGAAAAATTTCCTATAAAAATAAGAAATTTTTGAAAAATTTTCTATAAAAATAAGAAATTTTTGAAAAATTTCCTATAAAAATAAGAAATTTTTGAAAAATTTCCTATAAAAATAAGAAATTTTTGAAAAATTTCCTATAAAAATAAGAAATTTTTGAAAAATTTCATATAAAAATAAGAAATTTTTGAAAAATTTCCTATAAAAATAAGAAATTTTTGAAAAATTTCTTATAAGAATAAGAAATTTTTGAAAAATTTCCTATAAAAATAGGAAATTTTTGAAAAATTTCCTATAAAAATAGGAAATTTTTGAAAAATTTCCTATAAAAATAAGAAATTTTTGAAAAATTTCCTATAAAAATAAGAAATTTTTGAAAAATTTCATATAAAAATAAGAAATTTTTGAAAAATTTCCTATAAAAATAAGAAATTTTTGAAAAATTTCTTATAAGAATAAGAAATTTTTGAAAAATTTCTTATAAGAATAAGAAATTTTTGAAAAATTTCCTATAAAAATAAGAAATTTTTGAAAAATTTCCTATAATAATAAGAAATATTTTAAAAATGTCCTATAAAATTTTAAATTTTTGAAAAAAATCCTTTATTTATATGCTTTCTATATCTACTTTTAAAGTACTTTGGTTAATAAATTTAGAGTCTGCTTAAGCTTCCTCCTTTGAATTTTCCGTTTCGCTCAAGTTTAACTAACCGTTGTTATTTAATTCCTAATTAAATTTATTTACTTTCTTCGACCTTCCTTGGCTCTAAATTAAATTAAAATATATAAAACTAATACTAACCGTCTTAACTTCCGGTTCTAAGAACATTAAACTCTGACCTAAACTTATTCATATAAATAACGGTAATATTGGACTTTAAACTTCCACCACATCCGCCATTTTAACTTTTTATTTCCTGTTATTAAAATATATTGTATCTTCATTTGGAGCCAGCAAAAAAAAAAAGAACATACAACTTAATCTTATTCAACAATTGTTCTTTAGGGCCATTAACGGCCCCATCTCGTTAGGTGGCAAGGGCAAACATGATGGCTTTGAATAAATTTTGAATCTTCATTTAAGTACTTAAAAGTAATTGTTACTTTATTTTTCATACCTTTATTCCTTTCTTTTTTCGGTACTTTTCTTTTTTAGCCGTCGAGACGTGCAATGAATTTTCTATTTTTCGGTGAAATTGCTACCTTTGAGGGAAAAGTAAAAGTACTAATGTTAGCACAAATAATAATAAAAAAAATATAAAAATAACCGCCATAATTACTGTCTTTACCCAAAAGATTTGCTGATTTGTTTCTCATTTTCTTCGTAAAAATCTACTGCCTCAATGAATTTTGTGTACTAAGCTCATATTAATTATTTATGACCTTGTAAATGTTTGTTGCTGTTGTAGTAGTGCTGCTAATATTGCTGTTGTTTGCTGTTGCCTGCTGCTGTTGTTGACGAGGATACTGATGATGAGTTTTAACAAAAAGATACGAGAGTAAAACAAAATTCTACAAAACGGAAATGAACATTCACTATTTGGGTTGATGTGAATGTATGTACAAATAAAAACAATTTTGTGTATATGTGAGAAATAACAACAGTGGCAAGATCTCAACAAAATAACAAACAAAACAAAATTCAGAAATAGAACAACTTAACACTTAATTTTTCAATAAACGAAAATTGATGATTTATTCCATTTAAAATTTAAATTTTCAAAAAAGCTAACAAAAAACCTCACCTTATTTTGCAAGAACTTCCTAAAATTTAAACTTCCTAAAGTGTAGTTAATACCACAAATTAATTCCAAATGCATATGCTTGCAAATTTTAAAACTATAATGTTGTTTATCTAACTACTTTTCTCGAGAAAAATAATTAAAAAAAAAACAAGTTAGAATTTTTAAAAGAAAATTTAAGTCACATTTCCCAAACCTTTTTCATGGATAGATAGAAAGATAATTCCCCGACAACATTCCAATTGGAACAAGGGGTACTTCTCTCAGACAATGAGCTGCATCTGATTCTATTTTTAGACTCATTGAAAGGGACCTACGTTTCAACGCCGGGTCCGAACGGCAAATGCATTAGTTAGATAAGTTTTTCATAGCCTAATACTCAATAACCAGTGGCTAGCTAAGTTATGAGGTCAACCGCCGGCTTTTTTGAAAATTTATTTTTTCAAGTGGTCTGGCCAGGGATCGAACTTGGGCCTCTGGTATGCTAGGCGGATGACTAACCTGCTATACCACGGCGGTTCACAACCTTTTTCATCACTATTTATTATATAAAATGCCAACACTGTGAGGCTCCAGAAAAGGCAACAGTCTATTTCAAATATTGTACATCCTGGGAAACGAAGAAACTTGTAAAAGTTGTTCAAGTATTTACAAGAACAAACACAGTTTGTTTGCTAAAGTTTGTTATTGCCCGAAAACAATAAATGAAGAAAACACATACATATAAGCACAGTGGGATGAAAAGCAAAATATATAAAACCAAATGTTTTTATAAAATAAATGTTTATAGAAAACTATTATAAAAAAAAGTCTATAGAAAATTTTTTATTATGTTTAAAAAAATTCTATAGTATTTTAAAAAATTTCTATAGAAACCCAAAGGAAATCTTATTTTGATAAAAAATTTCTTATTTTTATAGGAATTTTTTTAAAAATTTCTTTTTTTTACAGAAATATATATATTTTTTTTTATTTTACAGGAAATTTAAAAAAAAAATTTTATTTTTAAAGAAAATATTTCAAACATTTCGTATTTTTATAGAAAGTTTTTCGAAAATTTCTTATTTTTATAGGAAATTTTTCAAAAATTTCTTATTATAACAAGAAATTTTTCAAAAATTTCTTATTTTAATAAGAAATTTTTCAAAAATTTCTTATTTTAATTAGAAATTTTTCAAAAATTTCTTATTTTAATAAGAAATTTTTCAAAAATTTCTTATTTTAATAAGAAATTTTTCAAAAATTTCTTATTTTAATAAGAAATTTTTCAAAAATTTCTTATTTTAATAAGAAATTTTTCAAAAATTTCTTATTTTTATATGAAATTTTTCAAAAATTTCTTATTTTTATAGGAAATTTTTGAAAAACTTCTTATTTTTATAGGAAATTTTTCAAAAATTTCTTATTTTTACAGGAAATTTTTCAAAAATTTCTTATTTTTATAGAAAGTTTTTCAAAAATTTCTTATTTTATAGGAAATTTGTCAAAAATTTCTTATTTTTATAGGAAATTTTTCAAAAATTTCTTATTTTTATAGGAAATTGTTCAAAAATTTCTTATTTTTAAAGGAAATTTTTCAAAAATTTCTTATTTTTACAGGAAATCTTTCAAAAATTTCTTATTTTTATAGGAAATTTTTCAAAAATTTCTTAAGTTTTAAATGAAATTCTTCAAAAGTTTCTTATTTTTAAAGGAAATTTTTCAAAAATTTCTTATTTTTATAGGAAATTTTTCAAAAATTTCTTATTGTTAAAGGAAATTTTTCAAAAATTTCTTATTTTTACAGGAAATCTTTCAAAAATTTCTTATTTTTATAGGAAATTTTTCAAAAATTTCTTAAGTTTTAAATGAAATTCTTCAAAAGTTTTTTATTTTTATAGGAAATTTTTAAAAAATTTTCTATCTCTAAAGAAAATTTTTTAAAAATTTCCTATCGTTATTGGAAATTTTTTAAAAATTTCCTATTTTTATGAAAAATTTTTCAAAAATTTCCTATTTTTATAGGAAATTTTTCAAAAATTTCCTTTTTTTTAGGAAATTTTTAAAAAATTTCTTATTTTTATAGGAAGCATTTCAAAAATGTCTTGTTTTTATAGAAAATTTCTCAAAAATTTCCTATTTTTATAGCAAAATTTTCAAAAATATAAATTTTTTATAGGAATTTTTTCAAAAATTTCCTATTTTTTATAGGAAATTTTTCAAAAATTTCCTATTTTTTATAGGAAATTTTTCAAAAATTTCCTATTTTTTTTAGGAATTTTTTCAAAAATTTCCTATTTTTTATAGGAAATTTTTCAAAAATTTCCTATTTTTTATAGGAAATTTTTCAAAAATTTCCTATTTTTTATAGGAAATTTTTCAAAAATTTCCTATTTTTTATAGGAAATTTTTCAAAAATTTCCTATTTTTTATAGGAAATTTTTCAAAAATTTCCTATATTTTATAGGAAATTTTTCAAAAATTTCCTATATTTTATAGGAAATTTTTCAAAAATTTCCTATTTTTTATAGGAAATTTTTCAAAAATTTCCTATTTTTTATAGGAAATTTTTCAAAAATTTCCTATTTTTTATAGGAAATTTTTCAAAAATTTCCTATTTTTTATAGGAAATTTTTCAAAAATTTCCTATTTTTTTACAGGAAATTTTTCAAAAATTT
The DNA here is from genome assembly GCA_933228675.1 of Stomorhina lunata. NCBI lineage: Eukaryota > Metazoa > Arthropoda > Insecta > Diptera > Rhiniidae > Stomorhina > Stomorhina lunata. The sequence continues at coordinate 36,123,191 of OW121742.1, read as the reverse complement.
CCTATTTTTTTACAGGAAATTTTTCAAAAATTTCCTATTTTTTATAGGAAATTTTCCAAAAATTTTCTATTTTTTATAGGAAATTTTCCAAAAATTTCCTATTTTTTATAGGAAATTTTTCAAAAATTTCCTATAATTTATAGGAAATTTTTCAAAAATTTCCTATTTTTTATAGGAAATTTTTCAAAAATTTCCTATTTTTTATAGGAAATTTTTCAAAAATTTCCTATTTTTTAAAGGAAATTTTTCAAAAATTTCCTATTTTTTATAGGAAATTTTTCAAAAATTTCCTATTTTTTATAGGAAATTTTTCAAAAATTTTCTATTATTTATAGGAAATTTTTAAAAATTTCCTATTATTTATAGGAAATTTTTAAAAATTTCCTATTATTTATAGGAAATTTTTAAAAATTTCCTATTATTTATAGGAAATTTTTAAAAATTTCCTATTATTTATAGGAAATTTTTAAAAATTTCCTATTATTTATAGGAAATTTTTAAAAATTTCCTATTTTTTATAGGAAATTTTTTAAAAATTTCCTATTTTTTATAGGAAATTTTTCAAAAATTAGCATTTTTGTAGGAAATTTTTCAAAAATTTCTTATTTTCAAAAATGTTTTATTTTATTTAATGTTTTATTTTTTTAGAAATTTTTAAAAAATTTTTTATTGTTATAGAAAATTTTCCTCTAAAATTTATTGTAACTATTAGTCCACTGTTTATTCCCTTACACATGGAAGAGCTGAATTTTCCCAGCCTTTGCTTGATTAAGGAATTCCAAGAATGAGCTTTTTCTTTAAATTGGAATATGTTTCTTATTTGCCGAGTTTGTATTTAATGTAAAGTACGAATTTAGGCTGAATTGATTGTGTTTTCTTTCTTCTGAGAAAAATTCGACTTTCCTTATGAATTTGAAATTGAAAAGAAAAGTTTTGGTTTGTATAGGAAACAGATGAAGGTATTTACTTGCACTTGAACAAGTGTGTCATGTTTTCTTTCAGGCTGTTTGTAGAGTAAGGAATATGTGAAAATGTGGGAACAGAAGGTGTATATTCCTTAAGTACATTTTATTTTCTTTTATACATAAGTTTCTACATACACATATTTTTTATGATATGTTTTTGTGACAGTAAAGCTAATGTATTAGGGATTTCGACAAATGGAGTAAATATCAATTCATCCTTAAGCAATTGGAATATTTTAAATGCCTATGCCTATAACCGACTAGACATCTATTCACATATCCATTTAGTCATTGAATTATTCCATTAAAGTAACATTTGTCAATTGAAATTTATTTTCATTCCTATTCATTAATCTCTCGGTTATGGTAACAGAATTACATTAAATATTGATAAATTTTGATTAAAGTGACCAAAGGAACTCAGTTTAAGGTACTCATCCCATTCTTGATATGATTTGAGTTTTAAGAGGTAATTTCATAAAAAGAAAGTTCAAAATTTTCATATGTTTTTGATTTTTTTTTTTTTTCATACAAAATTAAGATTATTTTTGCCTTTGCCACCAAATTTAATTACTGTCAACAAAAACTTCCTACTGGAATTATCCCACGTCCTTCATTGCGATTTAATTATATCATAAAATTTTATTATATTCTAATTTTATTGCAATTCTTAAGAAAATTTTCCATAATAAACCAATAAAAACAAAAGAATCTTTGTTATTCCCTCTTTATTACAATCGAAGAAAAAACAAAATCATTAAATATTTAATGATGGTGGAATGTCAGTCATTTTTAAGGATTCAGTTTTGTTGGTGTTTATGGCTGGAATACATCCATTCTATGGCATTTGCAAAGATACTTTTTCAACGCTTAAGCATTTTAATAAACATATTATAAAATCAAACAATTCAATTAAAATTCTATGGCTTTAGAGCAATAAAACGAAAGAAAACAATAGGAAGTTAAAATATTAAAATTTAACAAAATATTTAAGAATACAAAATTTTTGAAAAATTTCCTATAAAAATAAGAAATTTAAAAAAAAAAATTTTAAAAAATTGGAAATTATTGAAAAATTTCCTATAAAAATAAGAAATATTAAAAAAAAATTTTAAAAAATTGGAAATTATTGAAAAATTTCCTATAAAAATAAGAAATTTAAAAAAAAATTGGAAATTATTGAAAAATTTCCTATAAAATAAGAAAATTTTTGAAAAATTTCCTATAAAATTAAGAAATTTTTGAAAAATTTCCTATTAAATTAGAAATTTTTGAAAAATTTCCTTTAAAAATAAGAAATAAAAATTTTCTATAAAAATTAGAAATTTTTAAAAAATTTTCTATCAAAATAAGAAACTAAAAAAAATCCAATAAAATTCAGAACTTTTTGAAAAATTATATATAAAAATAAGAAATTTTTAAAAAAATTTCTGTATAAGCAATAAATTTTTGATTTTTTTTTTTTTTATAAAAATATGAAACTTTTGGAAAATTTTCTAAAAAAAATTGTATAGAAAATAATTTTTCAAAAATTTTTGTTTTTTTTTTTAATTATTTCAAAAATTTCCTATAAAAAAAAATTTTGAAAAAATTTCCTATAAAAATAGAAAATTTTTGAAAAATAACAAATTTTGGAATAATTTTGTATACCAATATCAAATTTTTGAAAATTTTTTGAAAAATTTCCTACAAAAATAGGAAATTTATGAAATTTTCCTTTAAAAAAAGGAAATTGTTGAGAAATTTTCTAAAAAAAAACAAGACATTTTTCAAAAGCTTCCTATAAAAACAAGAAATTTTTGAAAAGCTTCCTATAAAAATAAGAAATTTTTAAAAAATTTCCTAAAAAAATAAGAAATTTTTGAAAAATTTCCTACAACAATATCAAATTTTTGAAAAATTTTTGAAAATTTCCTATAAAAATAGGAAATTTTTGAAATTTTTCTATAAAAATAGGAAATTTTTTAAAATTTTCTTACAAAAATAAGAAATTTTTTAAAATTTTTATATCAAAAGAGATGAAAACATTCCTATAAATATATAAGAAATTGTTGAAAAATTTCCTAAAAAAATAGAAAATTTTTGAAAAAAATTCCTATAAAAAATTAAAATTTTTGAAAATTTTCCAATAAAAATAAGAAATTTTTGAGAAATTTTCTATAAAAAAAATACATTTTTGAAAAGCTTCCTCTAAATATAAGAAATTTAAAAAAAAATTTCCTATAGAAATAAGAAATTTTTGCAAAATTTCCTACAAAAATAAGAAAATTTTGGAAAATTTAAAACTATGAAATTTTTGAAAAATTTTATGTAAAAATAAGAAATTCTTGAAAAAAATCATATAAAAATAAGAAAATTTTGAAGAATTTCCTAAAAAAATATTAAATTTTTGAAAAATTTCCTAAAAAAAATAAGAAATTTTAAAAAAAATTTCCTTTAATAATAAGAAATTTTTGAAAAATTTTCTACAAAAATAAGAAATGTTTTAAAAATTTATTATAAAATAGGAAGTTTTTGAAAAATTTCTTATAAAATCAAGAAATTTTAAAAAAGTTTTCTATAAAAATATAAAATATTGAAAAATTTCCTATACAAATAACCAATTTTTGAATAATTTTCTATAAAATTAAGAAATTGAAAAATCCTATAAAAATAAGAAAGTGTAGAAAAATATTTATATAAATAAAAAATTTTTGAAAAATTTTCTATAAAAATAAGAACATTTTTAAAAAATTTGTGAAAGTTTTCACATAAAAAAAGAAATTTTTGGAACAGAAATTTTTAAAAAATTACCTATAAAAACAAGAATTGTTTATAAATTTTTTATACATCAAATGTTAGCCTTCGCTTTAAATTTTATGTAAAAGGATTTTATATCTTAATTTCTTTATTCTTTGGTTAAAGTAAAACTTATTTTTCAATAACAAAATTAAAGTCCTTTATGTGTCCTCAGGTAACTGATACATCAGGATATCCTTATTTTATTAATTCTCTTAGGTTCCGTAAAACAAATCTCTTAGGCTTTAACCTTAAGTTTTTCTTTGTTTTTTGTTTTGTCTCATATTGTTTGGACAGTTTCCTTTTGCCAAAACCTACAATTTTTGCTAATGGTTTTATTTTGTATTTATTGTCTTCAACAGCAAAAGGTGTCCTTTGTGTATCCAGGTCTCACTTGTTTCCATTACATTCAAGGATTTTCTTAAGACGGCAAGTTTTTAAAAAAGAATTTTAGAAACATGAAACCTAAATTAGTTAAAAGACAATTAATATTTATAAGACAAAAAGACAAACTCTCACCCTATTTCTGTATGAAAATATTTCGTTCCATCTTTAAAGAAGATTTTTTGTGACTTGATTTCAACAAAAATTCCATTTGAATATGATACCAAGTAATTTTTTCTTTTCTTTATATAATTCATCTTCTTTGTATTGCATCCTTTAAAACTTAATCTATGGCGGAGAGAATAAATCCATTTATATTCTTTGTATTTTACTATGACAAATTGTTCATTTCTTTCCACTTAAATTTTTTTGTATAATTTCAAAGTTGTTCTTTGTAATTCGGCCAAATAGCGAAAATGGGACAATTTAGTTGATGAATGGCTTTTGTAGCTAACAAATTTTGGTCTTGATTGAAAGAACTTTTTCTACATTTTACCTTTTTGCGTGAATCTCACGACCTTAAGCGTTTTCTTTTTAACAAAAACACATTTTATTGGTACAAAAGATTAAAAGCTTTTATGCAGAGGTCACGTGAAGTTTAAAAAGTCAAATCTATCATTTTTTTATTTTATAGGAATTTTTTAAAAATCTATTGTTTTTAAAGGATTTTTTTTAATTTGTCATTTTCATAGAAAATTCTTCAAAAATTTCCTATTTTTATAGGATATTTTTCAAAAATGTCCTATTTTTACAGGAAATTTTTCAAAAAATTCCTATTTCTATTGGAAATTTTTCAAAAATTTCCTATTTTTATAGGAAATTTTTCAAAAATTTCCTATTTTTATAGGAAATTTTTCAAAAATTTCCTGTTTTTATAGGAAATTTTTCAAAAATTTACTATTTTTATAGGAAATTTTTCAAAAATTTACTATTTTTATAGGAAATTTTTCAAAAATTTACTATTTTTATAGGAAATTTTTCAAAAATTTACTATTTTTTTAGGAAATTTTTCAAAAAATTTACTATTTTTTTAGGAAATTTTTCAAAAATTTACTATTTTAATAAGAAATTTTTCAAAAATTTCCTATTTTTATAGGAAATTTTTCAAAAATTTCCTATTTTTATAGGAAATTTTTCAAAAATTTCCTATTTTTATAGAAAATTTTTCAAAAATTTCCTATTTTTATAGGAAATTTTTCAAAAATTTCCTATTTTTATAGGAAATTTTTCAAAAATTTCCTATTTTTATAGGAAATTTTTCAAAAATTTCCTATTTTTAAAGGAAATTTTTCAAAAATTTCCTATTTTTATAGGAAATTTTTCAAAAATTTCCTATTTTTATAGGAAATTTTTCAAAAATTTCCTATTTTTATAGGAAATTTTTCAAAAATTTCCTATTTTTATAGGAAATTTTTCAAAAATTTCCTATTTTTATAGGAAATTTTTCAAAAATTTCCTATTTTTATAGGAAATTTTTCAAAAATTTCCTATTTTTATAGGAAATTTTTCAAAAATTTCCTATTTTTATAGGAAATTTTTCAAAAATTTCCTATTTTTATAGGAAATTTTTCAAAAATTTCCTATTTTTATAGGAAATTTTTCAAAAATTTCCTATTTTTATAGGAAATTTTTCAAAAATTTCCTATTTTTATAGGAAATTTTTCAAAAATTTCCTATTTTTATAGGAAATTTTTCAAAAATTTCCTATTTTTATAGGAAATTTTTCAAAAATTTCCTATTTTTATAGGAAATTTTTCAAAAATTTCCTATTTTTATAGGAAATTTTTCAAAAATTTCCTATTTTTATAGGAAATTTTTCAAAAATTTCCTATTTTTATAGGAAATTTTTCAAAAATTTCCTATTTTTATAGGAAATTTTTCAAAAATTTCCTATTTTTATAGGAAATTTTTCAAAAATTTCCTATTTTTATAGGAAATTTTTCAAAAATTTCCTATTTTTATAGGAAATTTTTCAAAAATTTCCTATTTTTTATAGGAAATTTTTCAAAAATTTCCTATTTTTATAGGAAATTTTTCAAAAATTTCCTATTTTTATAGGAAATTTTTCAAAAATTTCCTATTTTTATAGGAAATTTTTCAAAAATTTCCTATTTTTATAGGAAATTTTTCAAAAATTTCCTATTTTTATAGGAAATTTTTCAAAAATTTCCTATTTTTATAGGAAATTTTTCAAAAATTTCCTATTTTTATAGGAAATTTTTCAAAAATTTCCTATTTTTATAGGAAATTTTTCAAAAATTTCCTATTTTTATAGGAAATTTTTTCAAAAATTTCCTATTTTTATAGGAAATTTTTCAAAAATTTCCTAATTTTTATAGGAAATTTTTTCAAAAATTTCCTATTTTTATAGGAAATTTTTCAAAAATTTCCTATTTTTATAGGAAATTTTTCAAAAATTTCCTATTATTATAGGAAATTTTTCAAAAATTTCCTATTTTTATAGGAAATTTTTCAAAAATTTCCTATTTTTAAGGAAATTTTTCAAAAATTTACTATTTTAATAGGAAATTTTTCAAAAATTTCCTATTTTCTATAGGAAATTTTTCAAAAATTTCCTATTTCTATAGGAAATTTTTCAAAAATTTCCTATTTCTATAGGAAATTTTTCAAAAATTTCCTATTTCTATAGGAAATTTTTCAAAAATTTCCTATTTCGATAGGAAATTTTTCAAAAATTTCCTATTTCGATAGGAAATTTTTCAAAAATTTCCTATTTCTATAGGAAATTTTTCAAAAATTTCCTATTTTTTATAGGAAATTTTTCA
>OW121742.1:35996721-36116078 GCA_933228675.1 Stomorhina lunata | reverse complement strand
GAATAGTCAAGACTGCAGAAAAATTTAAAGAACCTCACAAAAAATTCAGATAAAAGTACAATACAAAATCTTCTACAGAATTTCTGTAAATGAACGAATGTTCAATAGAAAATTCTGTCAAAGCCAAAATTTTCCATAGAAAAATTTTTATAGTACATTTTTCAAAAATCTCCTTTTTTTATATAAAAAATTTTCCAAGAATTTCCAATTTTTACAGGAAATTTTCAATAAATTTTCTATTTTTATAGGAAATTTTACAAAAATTTCCCATTTTTAAAGGAAATTTTTAAATTTTTATAGGAAATTTTACAAAAATTTCCCATTTTTAAAGGAAATTTTCCAAAAATTTCCTATTTTTATAGGAAATTTTCCAAAAATTTCCTATTTTTATAGGAAATTTTCCAAAAATTTCCTATTTTTATAGGAAATTTTCCAAAAATCTCCTATTTTTATAGGAAATTTTCCAAAAATTTCCTATTTTTATAGGAAATTTTCCAAAAATTTCCTATTTTTATAGGAAATTTTCCAAAAAATTCCTATTTTTATAGGAAATTTTCCAAAAATTCCTATATTATAGGAAATTTTCCAAAAATTTCCTATATTATAGGAAAATTTCCAAAAATTTCCTATATTATAGGAAATTTTACCAAAAATTTGCTATTTTTATAGGAAATTTTACAAAATTTTTATAGGAAATTTTCCAAAAATTTCCTATTTTTATAGGAAAGTTTCCAAAATTTCCTATTTTTATAGGAAAGTTTCCAAAAATTTCTTATTTTTATAGGAAATTTTCCAAAAATTTCCTATTTTTAGAGGAAATTTTCCAAAAATTTCCTATTTTAATAGGAAATTTTCCAAAAATTCCTATTTTTATAGAAAATTTTCCAAAAATTTCCTATTTTTATAGGAAATTTTCCAAAAATTTCCTATTTTTATAGGAAATTTTCCAAAAATTTCCTATTTTTATAGGAAATTTTCCAAAAATTTCCTATTTTTATAGGAAATTTTCCAAAAATTTCCTATTTTTATAGGAAATTTTCCAAAATTTCCTATTTTTATAGGAAATTTTCCAAAAATTTCCTATTTTTATAGGAAATTTTCCAAAAATTTCCTATTTTTATAGGAAATTTTCCAAAAATTTCCTATTTTTATAGGAAATTTTCCAAAAATTTCCTATTTTTATAGGAAATTTTCCAAAAATTTCCTATTTTTATAGGAAATTTTCCAAAAATTTCCTATTTTTAAAGGAAGTTTTAGAAAAATTTCCTGTTTTTATAGGAAATTTTAGAAAAATTTCCTATTTTTATAGAAAATTTTCCAAAAATTTCCTATTTTTATAGGAAATTTTCGAAAAATTTCTTATTTTTATAGGAAATTTTCCAAAAATTTCCTATTTTGATAGGAAATTGTCCAAAAATTTCCTATTTTTATAGGAAATTTTCCAAAAATTTCCTATTTTTATAGGAAATTTTCCAAAAATTTCCTATTTTTATAGGAAAATTTCCAAAAATTTCCTATTTGTATAGGAAAATTCCCAAAACTTTCCTATTTTAGAGGAAATTATCCAAAAATTTCCTATTTTTAAAGGAAATTTTCCAAACACTTCCGATTTTTATGGGAAATTTTCAAAAAAATTTCTTCCCTGCATTGACTGATATCCTTCGTTAAGCCTCTCATTGAATAAAAATAACACTTTAAAGAATTGCCATTTTGCCAAAGTTTATTTTACTCAAACATAAATTGAAACTATAACATAGACCTTGCAGAGAAGTTGTTTTTATAGATGCCAATTCAGATTCAGCTAGAGCTCCTTTTAAGGACTAAAATAAACAGCAATAAAAAAGTTGTTTGTTGTTGTTTGTATTTGTTGTTACAGCAGAAGTCACTTGATGTCAATATGTTGTTAGTAAATATATTTCTGTATTTCCTGGTATTTTCTTTCCAATACTCAATGCTTAGCACTTCCTTGTCTTTTTCCTTCCTCTGAAATGTCAAAAGACAAATGGATGTTACTAAACTTTAAAATTTATTTGCCTTAAAAGTGTGACACCATTACGTCTTTCTCGAAGCATTTATATAGAAAAATTGTTTGTTAGATACTTGGCTTACTTGTGTAATTTTTATGTTTTTTTAAGATTAAAAGGTATTACATTGACAAATTAAATCTAGCAGCAGTTCCATTAAAGAAATTGTTTAATTGTCCAGAAAACTGATTTCATTAGTCAATATTTAAGATTTACCTACTTAAATTGTAAGACAACAAATAAAGAAAAATGAAGAAGATTTTGAATTTTTGTAGATATAAAATAAATTGAAAATTTTTGATATTTCTTACGTATGAGTGATATTCAATTGAAAAAGTGAACAAATCAATTATACGCCCCAACAAACTTTTATGAAAAATCCACGAAATCATTTCTATGAAGAAAAAAAATCATACCAAAGTCTAATTATTTCCATAGAAATGTTTCCAAAAGTCAACTTTTCTATAGAAATGACTTCCTTAACGTCAAATTCTTTCCTAACGTTAACTTTTCTATAGAAATATTTGCCTATCGCCAACTTTTCTATAGAAATGTTCACCTATCGTCAACTTTTTTATAGAAATGTTCACCTATCGTCAATTTTTCTATAGAAATGTTTGCCTATCATAACCTTTTCTATAGAAATGTTCTCCTATCGTCTATTGTCTACTTCTCTAGTCTACTTTTCCATAAAAATATTCGTCTCTAGACAGCTTTTCAATAGAAATGTTTGCCTATCGTCAACTTTTCTATCGAAATGTTCACCTATCGTCGATTTTTTTATAGAAGTATTCGCTCATCGTCAGCCTTTATATAGAAATGTTCTCCTATCGTAAACTTTTCTATAGAAATGTTCACCTTTTGAAAACTTTTTTATAGAAATGTTCCCCTATCGTCAACTTTTCAACAGAAATGTTCACATATCGTCAACTTTTATATATAGATATTCGTCTGTAGTCAACATTTCTATAGAAATGTTCACCCATTGTAAGCTTTTCCATAGAAATGTTCCCCTATCGTCATTTTTTCTTTATAAATGTTGTCCTACCATCAACTTTTATGTTCTTCTCTAGTCAACTTTTCTATAAAAATGTTCGGCTTTAGTCAACTTTTCTAAAGAAGTTTTCGCATATCGTCATTTTTCTATAGAAATGTTCACCTATTGTCAACTTTTCTATAGAAATGTTCCCCCATCGTCAACTTTTCAACAAAAGTGTTCACCTATCGTCAACTTTTTTTTATAGAAGTATTCACCTATCGTCAATTTTTCTATAATAATGTTGTCCTATCATCAACTTTTCTGTAGAAATGTTCTCCTTTCTTTAACTTTTCTATATAAATGTTATTCTCTAGTCAATTTTTCTATAAAAATATTTGTCTTTCGTTAACTTTTCTATAGAAATATTCATCCTTTGTAAACTTTTCTTTAACAATGTTCTCCTATCGTCAATTTGTCTATAGAAATGTTCGAATAGTGTCAACTTTTCAATATAAATATATAAAGGACATGTTTGCTTTTTGTAAACTTTTCTATAAAAATGTTCGCCTATCGTTAATTTTTCCATAGAATTGTTGGCCTATCGTCAACTTTTTAATAGAAATTTTAGCTTATCGTAACCTTTTCTATTGAAATTTTCCTATATTGTAAACTTTTCTAAAGAAATGTTCGCCTATCATCAACTTTTCTATAGAAATGTTCGCCTATCGTCATCTATTCTATAGAAATTTTAGCCTATCATCAACTTTTCTATAAAAATGTTTGCATACCATTAACTTTCTATAAAAACGTTTGCTTATAGTCATTTTTTTCTATAGAATTTTTTGCCTATCGTCAACTTTACTATACAAATGTTCATCTAGCATCAACTTTTCCATCAAAATGTTCCCCTATTGTAAACTTTTCTATATAGATGTTCGCCTGTCGTCAACTTTTCTATAAAAACTTTTGCCTATCGTCAATTTTTTTATAGAAATGTTCGCATATCGTCAACTTTTCTATAGAAGTGTTTGGCTTTGGTAAAATTTTGTATATAAATGTCTTCTTATCTTCAACTTTTCTGTAGAAATATCTTATTATGGTCAGCTTTTCTATAGATTTTATTTACTATCGTCAACTTAAAAAAATATATCTTTTAATTTTTGTTGTGAATTTTTTTTATGAAAATTTGTAAATGACAAGAAAATATTACCCAGAAAATTGCTTGCATTAAAGATGTCACAAATATCTATTGAAAATTTTCTTTTCAAATTTTATCTTGCATAAATTTTATTTATTTCCAAATTCTATTCACACCAACTTTTTTATTCATAGCCAATATCCCAGTGGAATTTTATAACAAATTTTTTACATTTACGATAATATTTTAAATAATATACAGAACTCAGTCGTTTATATAAATAAAAAATAAATTACGAAAAAAAATATAAAATTTCAAACTTCCACTTTAACTTTTATCTTTTCCTTTACAGAATTCTGTTGAAATTGAATCTATTGAAACTTTATCGACCACAAACATTTAATGTTTTTTGTTACGACTAAAATATGCAACATGACTCTGAATACTTCCCAAATAATTTACTGTGATAAAAATGTAGATGATTTTCATACAAAGTAAGTACAAAAAGTTATTCATCAGAAATATTTATTTAAGGGAAAAAATGTATCATTATTATCATTATCATCATCATCAAATCATTATCATCATCATCAAACCATGTGACACTCGAAATTTATATCAGACCAGAGGCTTAAATCAATTTATTACCAAATATTTACGCTTTAAATGTTGCTTCGGCGTAAATTGTCAAGAGTAATTCAATATCTATAAATTAATTGAAAAATTTTATATGTGAAGTAGACACATAATTATAACCAAAAACCCCTTGAGGGATCAATTTTCTTTTGTACTCGTGGTTTATGCAAATTGAGTTTTCGATATACATACACATTAGTGGTACCACCAAATATTAACATTTACAGCTGGAGGGGCTTTTTAAATGTATCATTCGAACACAATGCCTTCGTTTAATAACAACAAATAATTTCATTTCAATCAGGTCAAAGCCGCCTAAATGTATGCAATGAATTTTAATCAAATTTCAACGTATGAGTAAATCTAATTCAAGTATCAAACATTTTGGTTGAAATTTATAAGTTACAACAAAGGGTCAAAAACTTCAAATTTTTATAGAAAAATATGAAGTTTTTGAAGATTTTTTTATATAAATAAGAAGCTTTTAGAAAATTTCCTTTAGAAATATTTTTTTTTAAATTCTCATACAAATAAGAAATTTTTAAAAAATTTTTCTATAAAAAAAGACATTTTTTATAAAAATAAGAAATTTTTTTAAAATTTCCTAAAAAAGATCCAAAATTACAAAAAAATCCTATAAAAATAAGAAACTTTTAAAACATGTCCTAAGAAAATTAGAAAATTTTGAAAAACTTCCTACAAAAATAAAAAATTTCGTATAAAAATAAGACATTTTTGAAAAATTTCCAGTCTAATAATAAATAAAAAAAAATACTATAAAATAAGAAATTTTTAAAAATTTCCTATACAAATAAGAAATTTCTGCAAAATTTCCTACAAAAGCAGGAAATGTTTGAAAAATTTCCTATAAAAATAGGAAATGTTTGAAAAATTGTCTATAAAAATAGGAAATGTTTGAAAAATTGTCTATAAAAATAGGAAATGTTTGAAAATTTTCCTATAAAAATAGGAAATGTTTGAAAAATTTCCTATAAAAATAGGAAATTTTTGAAAAATTTCCTATAAAAATAGGAAATTTTTGAAAAATTTCCTATAAAAATAGGAAATTTTTGAAAAATTTCCTATAAAAATAGGAAATTTTTGAAAAATTTCCTATAAAAATAGGAAATTTTTGAAAAATTTCCTATAAAAATAGGAAATTTTTGAAAAATTTCCTATAAAAATAGGAAATTTTTGAAAAATTTCCTATAAAAATAGGAAATTTTTGAAAAATTTCCTATAAAAATAGGAAATTTTTGAAAAATTTCCTATAAAAATAGGAAATTTTTGAAAAATTTCCTATAAAAATAGGAAATTTTTGAAAAATTTCCTATAAAAATAGGAAATTTTTGAAAAATTTCCTATAAAAATAGGAAATTTTTGAAAAATTTCCTATAAAAATAGGAAATTTTTGAAAAATTTCCTATAAAAATAGGAAATTTTTGAAAAATTTCCTATAAAAATAGGAAATTTTTGAAAAATTTCCTATAAAAATAGGAAATTTTTGAAAAATTTCCTATAAAAATAGGAAATTTTTGAAAAATTTCCTATAAAAATAGGAAATTTTTGAAAAATTTCCTATAAAAATAGGAAATTTTTGAAAAATTTCCTAGAAAAATAGGAAATTTTTGAAAAATTTCCTATAAAAATAGGAAATTTTTGAAAAATTTCCTAGAAAAATAGGAAATTTTTGAAAAATTTCCTATAAAAATAGGAAATTTTTGAAAAATTTCCTATAAAAATAGGAAATTTTTGAAAAATTTCCTATAAAAATAGGAAATTTTTGAAAAATTTCCTATAAAAATAGGAAATTTTTGAAAAATTTCCTATAAAAATAGAAAATTTTTGAAAAATTTCCTATAAAAATAGGAAATTTTTGAAAAATTTCCTATAAAAATAGGAAATTTTTGAAAAATTTCCTATAAAAATAGGAAATTTTTGAAAAATTTCCTATAAAAATAGGAAATTTTTGAAAAATTTCCTATAAAAATAGGAAATTTTTGAAAAATTTCCTATAAAAATAGGAAATTTTTGAAAAATTTCCTATAAAAAATTTTTATAGGAAATTTTTGAAAAATTTCCTATAAAAATAGGAAATTTTTGAAAAATTTCCTATTTTTATAGAATGTTTTTCAAAAATGTATTTTATTTTAATAGGATTTTTTTTAATTTTGGATAATTTTAAAAAAATTTCTTATTTTTATAAAAAAAAAAATTTTTATTTTTCATAGAAAATTTTTTCAAAAATTTCCTATTTTTATAGGAAATTTTTCAAAAATTTCCTATTTTTATAGAATGCTTTTCAAAAATGTATTTTATTTTAATAGGATTTTTTTTTTAATTTTGGATAATTTTAAAAAAATTTCTTATTTTTATAAAAAAAAAAATTTTTATTTTTCATAGAAAATTTTTTCAAAAATTTCCTATTTTTATAGGAAATTTTTCAAAAATTTCCTATTTTTATAGGAAATTTTTCAAAAATTTCCTATTTTTATAGGAAATTTTTCAAAAATTTCCTATTTTTATAGGAAATTTTTCAAAAATTTCCTATTTTTATAGGAAATTTTTCAAAAATTTCCTATTTTTATAGGAAATTTTTCAAAAATTTCCTATTTTTATAGGAAATTTTTCAAAAATTTCCTATTTTTATAGGAAATTTTTCAAAAATTTCCTATTTTTATAGGAAATTTTTCAAAAATTTCCTATTTTTATAGGAAATTTTTCAAAAATTTCCTATTTTTATAGGAAATTTTTCAAAAATTTCCTATTTTTATAGGAAATTTTTCAAAAATTTCCTATTTTTATAGGAAATTTTTCAAAAATTTCCTATTTTTATAGGAAATTTTTCAAAAATTTCCTATTTTTATAGGAAATTTTTCAAAAATTTCCTATTTTTATAGGAAATTTTTCAAAAATTTCCTATTTTTATAGGAAATTTTTCAAAAATTTCCTATTTTTATAGGAAATTTTTCAAAAATTTCCTATTTTTATAGGAAATTTTTCAAAAATTTCCTATTTTTATAGGAAATTTTTCAAAAATTTCCTATTTTTATAGGAAATTTTTCAAAAATTTCCTATTTTTATAGGAAATTTTTCAAAAATTTCCTATTTTTATAGGAAATTTTTCAAAAATTTCCTATTTTTATAGGAAATTTTTCAAAAATTTCCTATTTTTATAGGAAATTTTTCAAAAATTTCCTATTTTTATAGGAAATTTTTCAAAAATTTCCTATTTTTATAGGAAATTTTTCAAAAATTTCCTATTTTTATAGGAAATTTTTCAAAAATTTCCTATTTTTATAGGAAATTTTTCAAAAATTTCCTATTTTTATAGGAAATTTTTCAAAAATTTCCTATTTTTATAGGAAATTTTTCAAAAATTTCCTATTTTTATAGGAAATTTTTCAAAAATTTCCTATTTTTATAGGAAATTTTTCAAAAATTTCCTATTTTTATAGGAAATTTTTCAAAAATTTCTTATTTTTATAGGAAATTTTTCAAAAATTTCCTATTTTTATAGGAAATTTTTCAAAAATTTCCTATTTTTATAGGAAATTTTTCAAAAATTTCCTATTTTTATAGGAAATTTTTCAAAAATTTCCTATTTTTATAGGAAATTTTTCAAAAATTTCCTATTTTTATAGGAAATTTTTCAAAAATTTCCTATTTTTATAGGAAATTTTTCAAAAATTTCCTATTTTTATAGGAAATTTTTCAAAAATTTCCTATTTTTATAGGAAATTTTTCAAAAATTTCCTATTTTTATAGGAAATTTTTCAAAAATTTCCTATTTTTATAGGAAATTTTTCAAAAATTTCCTATTTTTATAGGAAATTTTTCAAAAATTTCCTATTTTTATAGGAAATTTTTCAAAAATTTCCTATTTTTATAGGAAATTTTTCAAAAATTTCCTATTTTTATAGGAAATTTTTCAAAAATTTCATATTTTTATAGGAAATTTTTCAAAAATTTCCTATTTTTATAGGAAATTTTTCAAAAATTTCCTATTTTTATAGGAAATTTTTCAAAAATTTCCTATTTTTATAGGAAATTTTTCAAAAATTTCCTATTTTTATAGGAAATTTTTCAAAAATTTCCTATTTTTATAGGAAATTTTTCAAAAATTTCCTATTTTTATAGGAAATTTTTCAAAAATTTCCTATTTTTATAGGAAATTTTTCAAAAATTTCCTATTTTTATAGGAAATTTTTCAAAAATTTCCTATTTTTATAGGAAATTTTTCAAAAAATTTCCTATTTTTATAGGAAATTTTTCAAAAATTTCCTATTTTTATAGGAAATTTTTCAAAAATTTCCTATTTTTATAGGAAATTTTTCAAAAATTTCCTATTTTTATAGGAAATTTTTCAAAAATTTCCTATTTTTATAGGAAATTTTTCAAAAATTTCCTATTTTTATAGGAAATTTTTCAAAAATTTCCTATTTTTATAGGAAATTTTTCAAAAATTTCCTATTTTTATAGGAAATTTTTCAAAAATTTCCTATTTTTATAGGAAATTTTTCAAAAATTTCCTATTTTTATAGGAAATTTTTCAAAAATTTCCTATTTTTATAGGAAATTTTTCAAAAAATTCCTATTTTTATAGGAAATTTTTCAAAAATTTCCTATTTTTATAGGAAATTTTTCAAAAATTTCCTATTTTTATTGGAATTTTTTCAAAAATTTCCTATTTTTATAGGAAATTTTTCAAAAATTTCCTATTTTTATAGGAAATTTTTCAAAAATTTCCTATTTTTATAGGAAATTTTTCAAAAATTTCCTATTTTTATAGGAAATTTTTCAAAAATTTCCTATTTTTATAGGAAATTTTTCAAAAATTTCCTATTTTTATAGGAAATTTTTCAAAAATTTCCTATTTTTATAGGAAATTTTTCAAAAATTTCCTATTTTTATAGGAAATTTTTCAAAAATTTCCTATTTTTATAGGAAATTTTTCAAAAATTTCCTATTTTTATAGGAAATTTTTCAAAAATTTCCTATTTTTATAGGAAATTTTTCAAAAATTTCCTATTTTTATAGGAAATTTTTCAAAAATTTCCTATTTTTATAGGAAATTTTTCAAAAATTTCCTATTTTTATAGGAAATTTTTCAAAAATTTCCTATTTTTATAGGAAATTTTTCAAAAATTTCCTATTTTTATAGGAAATTTTTCAAAAATTTCCTATTTTTATAGGAAATTTTTCAAAAATTTCCTATTTTTATAGGAATTTTTTCAAAAATTTCCTATTTTTATAGGAATTTTTTCAAAAATTTCCTATTTTTATAGGAAATTTTTCAAAAATTTCCTATTTTTATAGGAAATTTTTCAAAAATTTCCTATTTTTATAGGAAATTTTTCAAAAATTTCCTATTTTTATAGGAAATTTTTCAAAAATTTCCTATTTTTATAGGAAATTTTTCAAAAATTTCCTATTTTTATAGGAAATTTTTCAAAAATTTCCTATTTTTATAGGAAATTTTTCAAAAATTTCCTATTTTTATAGGAAATTTTTCAAAAATTTCCTATAAAAATAGGAAATTTTTGAAAAATTTCCTATAAAAATAGGAAATTTTTGAAAAATTTCCTATAAAAATAGGAAATTTTTGAAAAATTTCCTATAAAAATAGGAAATTTTTGAAAAATTTCCTATAAAAATAGGAAATTTTTGAAAAATTTCCTATAAAAATAGGAAATTTTTGAAAAATTTCCTATAAAAATAGGAAATTTTTGAAAAATTTCCTATAAAAATAGGAAAGTTTTGAAAAATTTCCTATAAAAATAGGAAATTTTTGAAAAATTTCCTATAAAAATAGGAAATTTTTGAAAAATTTCCTATAAAAATAGGAAACTTTGAAAAATTTCCTATAAAAATAGGAAATTTTTGAAAAATTTCCTATAAAAATAGCAAATTTTTGAAAAATTTCCTATAAAAATAGGAAATTTTTGAAAAATTTCCTATAAAAATAGGAAATTTTTGAAAAATTTCCTATAAAAATAGGAAATTTTTGAAAAATTTCCTATAAAAATAGGAATTTTTTGAAAAATTTCCTATAAAAATAGGAAATTTTTGAAAAAATTCCTATAAAAATAGGAAATTTTTGAAAAATTTCCTATAAAAATAGGAAATTTTTGAAAAATTTCCTATAAAAATAGGAAATTTTTGAAAAATGTCCTATAAAAATAGGAAATTTTTGAAAAATGTCCTATAAAAATAGGAAATTTTTGAAAAATGTCCTATAAAAATAGGAAATTTTTGAAAAAATTTCCTATAAAAATAGGAAATTTTTGAAAAATTTCTTATAAAAATAGGAAATTTTTGAAAAATTTTCTATAAAAATAGGAAATTTTTGAAAAATTTCCTATAAAAATAGGAAATTTTTGAAAAATTTCCTATAAAAATAGGAAATTTTTGAAAAATTTTCCTATAAAAATAGGAAATTTTTGAAAAATTTCCTATAAAAATAGGAAATTTTTGAAAAATTTCTTAAAAAAATATGAAATTTTTGAAAAATTTCCTATAACAATAGAAAATTTTCGAAAAATTTCCTATAAAAATAGGAAACTTTTGAAAATTTCTTATAAAAGTAGGAAATTTAAAATAAACAAAATTTTTAAGAAAAAACCGATTTTTCTAAAAAAATTAAATTTTGTCTTTTAAAATGATTCTTGAGAAAATTTGAAGCGGAAGTTATATGTTTTGTTATCCCCCTCTTTCATCTTTCAAATTTCAAACAAATGCGTAATTTTCTTTCATTTGCAGTAAATTAACATATTTTTTTATTTACATGTCAAACAAATTTGGTTACTTTTGTGTTTTTACAATTTACAAATAATTTATGTTAATACGAAAATTGAATTTTTTCATTACACTTCCCATGACTAAATAAAATTCCTTTTATACCTCTTTATTATTCCGCACGTTTCCGGTTGCAGCTATAAACTTATACATGGCTACCTCTCGCTCTCAGTCTGTCTTTTGGGTACTTTAGCGAATACGCTTAATATAATTGTCCTGACACGTCGCGAAATGCGTACTCCCACCAATGCCATTCTCACTGGACTGGCAGTAGCTGATTTGGCCGTAATGCTGGAGTATATACCGTATGCAATTCATGACTACATCTTAACTGAGCAATGGCCACGTGAGCAGCAACTCAACTACACTTGGGCTTGTTATATTAAATTTCATGCTATCTATGCTCAGCTTCTGCACACCATCTCCATTTGGCTGACGGTAATGTTGGCGGTGTGGCGTTATTTGGCGGTGACGTGTCCTCAAGTTTCTAGGGAATGGTGTGGCATGCGTAACACTGTGCTGTCAATAATGTTGGCTTATGTTTTGTGCGGTGTGGTCGTGACACCCTGGCTATATTTAGTGAGTTCAATTGCTCAGTTTGAGGAAGTGGTGAATGCCAATGATAAGGTATTACATTCAAGGCCGTTAAGTGAATATATAGTCAGCTATCAGGCCAAACATGATTATGCTAATTTCTCCAAATTTACTACCTTAAATGGCAGCAGTAGCGGCTCTATTAGCAGTGAAAGTTACATAAGTAACAGCAGTGATTCCTCTTTGGAACGCAATATCACAGTCTATCGTCTGTTTCACAGCGATATGGCCCTACGAAATAATGCGCTGCGTTTGGGTACCCTACTTATCTACTCGGTACTCATTAAACTCATACCCTGCATAGCCTTAACTGTTCTATCTTTGCGTTTGATATCGGCTCTTTTGGAAGTCAAGAGGAGACGTCAAATGCTACGTAATCAATTATTAAAAGCTGAAGAGAAATCTGCCCATACGAACACAATGAACACTCTGGTACCGCCTTCGTCGGCACCGGATGGCAGTCAAACGACTACGGTTAATTCTTCATTTGCTTTGCGCAAAAAAATCGATAAAGCGAAACAAACTGATCGGACAACTCAAATGCTTTTGGCTGTTCTCCTGCTGTTTCTTATCACGGAATTTCCCCAGGGCATTATGGGTCTACTTAACACGATATTGGGAGAGGCGTTCTTTATGCAGTGCTATCTGAAATTGAGTAAGTAAATAAATATAAATACATAATAACAAAATAATTTTTAAACATATAGTGAAGACTAAGTAGATATTTCCATTTCCGTTTCAACAGAAAAATTTACGATAGGCAAACATTTCTCTAGAAAAGTTGATGATAGACAAATCTATATATATAAAACTCTAACGTGACTGACTGACTGACTGACTGACTGACTGATTGACTGACTCATCATCGCACAGCCCAAACGGCTAAAGCTAGAGAGCTGAAATTTTGACAGCGGGTACCTTTTTCAAAGTATAGATCCACTAAGACGGGATTTTTGGAAATTCGGCCTCTAAGGGGGTAAAAAGGGGTAAAAAAGGGAAAAATTAGTAATGCTGTATCTCCGGAAGTAAACGTCATAGGCCTAAAATTGAAATTGCGTTGGGATCAGCTGCAAAAATAAGTAGACACGTGTTTGGTACCTCTTAGCAGATGGGACAAATAGGGGGTAAAAAGGGTAAGAATGAAATGTTGGTACTTTTTTAAACCTATGTGTATTTTTTGAACCAATCAACAGAGTAACAAAACTCAAAACGGAGCCGGTAAACAAGAAAAAAATATTAGACACGTGTTTGGTACTTTTTTGATTCAGGGTTCAAAAAGGGGGAAAAGCGGGGAAAAAAATTTAGGGTAGGTCCATTTTTCTTTTTCTTTGTATTTGACTTGAACCAATAAAGCTACCAATAAAATTTATAGGGAGGTCGATTTCCCAGTACAAAATATTAAATACATGTTTGGTACTTTTTTCAATTAAAAGGGTAAAAAAGGGAAAAATCGGTAACATTATATCTCCTTAACCAACAGCGATAGAAGCGAAAATTAAATTGGCTTGAGATTAGCACTAAAAATTAAGGGACACGTGTTCGGTACTTTTTTGAAAATCGGCCGCCTAGCGGGCAAAACAGGGTAGGGAGAAATTAGTAACATCATATCTCCGAAACCAACATAGACAGAAACATAGTTGAAATTGGATTTGAATCGCCTACAAAAATAAGGGGACACGTGTTTGGTACTTTTTTGAAAATGGCACTAATAAGGATAAAAAAGGGTAAAAACTATATTTTGGTACCTTTTTTAACCCATATGTATCTTTTGAACTAATAAACATAGAAACATATTTTATATCGCAACCGATAGATATTAAAAAAAACTAAATACATATTTCGTACTTTTGCGATTAATGGGGTACAAAAGGGTAAAAAAGGGAAAATATTCAAGAATAGGTTTTTTGGTTTTTAGCCATGGATATCTTTAAGGCTAATGAAGCCAGAAGTATAATTTATTGACTGGTCGATGGACATTGAAAAAAATAAACTACAAGTTTGGTACTTTTTTTTAATTTTGGGTTAAAAATCTGTAAAGTATATCTTCTAAACCAAAAGTGATAGAAACAAAAACTAAATTGGTCTGAGATCGGCACTTAAAACCAAGGGACACGTGTTCGGTACTTTTATGAAATTCAACCTCCTAGAAGGTAAAACAGGGTAGAAAAGGGAGAAATCAGTAACATCATATCTCCGAAACCAATACAGATAGAAACAAAGTTGAAATTGGATTTAAATTGGCTAGAAAAATAAGGGGACACGTGTTTGGTACTTTTTTGAAAATGGCACCAATAAGAATGAAAAAGGGTAAAAACTATATTTTGGTACTTTTTTTAACCCATATGTATCTTTTGAACTAATAAACATAGAAACATATTTTATATCGCAACCGATAGATATTAAAAAAAAAAAATAAATACGTATTTGGTACTTTTGCGATTAATGGGGTACAAAAGGGTAAAAAAAAGGGAAAATATTCAAGGATAGGTTTTTTGCTTTTTAGCCATAGATATCTTTTAGGCTAATGAAGTTAGAAGTATAATCTATTGACTGGTAGATTTACATTGAAAAGAAATAAGCTACGTGTTTGGTACTTTTTTTTTAATTTTAATTAATTGAATTAAATTGAATAAAAATCGGTAAAGTATATCTTCTAAACCAAAAGCGATAGAAACAAAAACTAAATTGGTCTGTGATTGGCACTTAAAATTAAGAAACACATGTTCGGTACTTTTTTGAAGTTCAACCTCTTAGAAGGTAAAACAGGGTAGAAAAGGGAGAAATTAGTAACATCATATCTCCGAAACCAACATCGATGCAAACAAAGTTGAAATTGGATTTGAATCGGCTGGGAAAATAAGGAGACACGTGCTTGGTACTTTTTTGGAAATGGCACTAATAAGGATAAAAAAGGGTAAAAACTATATTTTGGTACTTTTTTCAACTAATATGTATCTTTTGAACTAATAAACATAGAAACATAATTTATATTGCAACAGATAGATATTAAAAAACAATTAAATACGTATTTTGTACTTTTGCGATTAATGGGGTACAAAAGGGTAAAAAAGGGAAAATATTTAAGGGTAGGTTTTTTGTTTTTACCTATGGATATCTTTTAGGCTAATGAAGCCAGAAGTATAATTTATTGACTGGTCGATTGACAAAGAAAAAATAAAATACATTTTTGGTACTTTTTTTTAATTTTGGGGGTAAAAATATATCTTCTAAATCAAAAGTGATAGAAACAACAACTAAATTAGTCTGAGATCAGCACTAAAAATTAAGGGACACGTGTTCGGTACTTTTTTGAAATTCGACCTTTTAAAGGGTAAAACAGGGTAGAAAAGGGAGAAATTAGTAACATAATATCTCCGAAACTAACACCGATGCAAACGAAGTTTAAATTGGATTTGAATCGGATAAAAAAATAAATGGTCACGTATTTGCTACTATTTCAAAAATGGTACTAATAAGAATAAAAAAAGGTAAAAACTGTATTTTGGTACTTTTTTAACCCATATATATCTTTTGAACTAATAAACATAGAAACATAATTTATATCGCAACTGATAGGCATTAAAAAACTATTAAACACGTATTTGGTACTTTTGCGATTAATGTGGGACGAAAAGGTAAAAAAAGGTAAAATATTCAAGAGTAGGTTTTTTGCTTTTTAGCTAAGAATCTTTTCGTTTAATGAAGCCAGAAGCATAATTTATTGGTTGGTAAATTGACACTGAAAAAAGTAAAATAAGTGTCTGGTACTTTTTTAATTTTGGGGGTAAAAATCGGTAAAAATATATCTTCTTAGCCAAAAGTGATAGAAACAAAAACTAAATCGGTCTAAAATCGGCACTTTAAGTTAAAGGACATGTATTCGATACTTTTTTCTTTAATTCGGCCGTTTTGGGGTTAAAACAGGGAAAAAATGGGAAATATTAGTAACGTCATAAACTGTGCATGTTGTTTAAATCAATAAAAAAATAAATAAATCGATGATTTATGGACTGTTCTATTGACATTGAAGAAATATGTGACAGGTGTTTGGTATTTTTTTCAATTAACAAAAATGGAGTTAAGATCAGCAATAAAAATATTAGGACATGTATCCGGATTTTTTTTTTTAATTTGGCTGATCAGGGGTAAACAACGGGTAAAAACGGAAATTTTTGTAAAATATTCAAAATCAAAAGCGACAAGAACAAGAACAAAAATAAGGGAGGCGTGTGTAGTACTTTTTTGAAAATGTAGAGGGTAGGTACTTATTTTGTCCTATATGTATCTTAAGAACCAATAAGTATTTAATTTAATCAATTCAAATGGTGCCGCTAACGAAGTAGCGGGTTATAAAGCTAGTATTTCTATAAAAATGTTGACAGGCAAATATTTCTATAGAAAAGTTGATGATAGGCAAACATTTCTATAGAAAAGTTGACGACAGGCAACCATTTCTATAGAAAAGTTAACGATACGCAAACAATTCTATAGAAAAGTTGACGATGGGCAAACATTTCTATAGCAAAGTTAACGATATACAAACATTTCTATAGAAAAGTTGACGATAGGCAAACATTTCTTTAGAAAAGTTGACGTTAGGAACACATTTCTTTAGAAAAGTTGACGTTAGGAACGCATTTCTTTAGAAAAGTTGACGTTAGGAACACATTTCTTTAGAACAGTTGACGTTAGGAACACATTTCTTTAGAAAAGTTGACGTTAGGAACACATTTCTTTAGAAAAGTTGATGTTAGTAACACATTTCTTTAGAAAAGTTGACGTTAGGAACACATTTCTTTAGAAAAGTTGACGTTAGGAACACATTTCTTTAGAAAAGTTGACGTTAGGAACACATTTCCTTAGAAAAGTTGACGTTAGGAACACATTTCTTTAGAAAAGTTGACGTTAGGAACACATTTCTTTAGAAAAGTTGACGTTAGGAACACATTTCTTTAGAAAAGTTGACGTTAGGAACACATTTCCTTAGAAAAGTTTACGTTAGGATCACATTTCTTTAGAAAAGTTGACGTTAGGAACACATTTCTTTAGAAAAGTTGACGTTAGGAACACATTTCTTTAGAAAAGTTGACGTTAGGAACACATTTCTTTAGAAAAGTTGACGTTAGGAATACATTTCTTTAGAAAAGTTGACGTTATGAAGATTGTTGTTATTTTATATAAATTGAATAAAAATAT
Organism: Stomorhina lunata; assembly: GCA_933228675.1. Classification (NCBI taxonomy): domain Eukaryota; kingdom Metazoa; phylum Arthropoda; class Insecta; order Diptera; family Rhiniidae; genus Stomorhina; species Stomorhina lunata. The sequence goes on along the minus strand of OW121742.1, from coordinate 36,098,713 downwards.
TTCCCATTTCTTAAATTTCTTAGAATTAAGCTTTAAATTTAATTTCTCCTTAAATTAGGCAACAGTTTTTGTTTTGTTTATAAAAACATGTTGTTTGGAATTTTTTCATTAAATTATTTTCAATTCTGTTAGCAGAAATTCTATATTCATTAGCTTAATAATAATTTCTCCGAAAAGTATGTACGTCTTTTCAATTTTCAAAATAAAGCCTATTGTGTTTATTCCAAATAATTATAATGACATTTATATGAACATTTGTTTTATGAAAATAATTGCAAGTACTTAATTCTAAAGTAAAAATCTATATATTTCATTATTTTATAATTTGGCACAAATTGTTAAATAGAAAAATTCCGTTTTTGTCTAAAATCAGGCAACAGTTTTTATTATCGTGATAACAATATATTGGGCATATAGTATATATTCGTTTTAACTTCTGTCGTCATTTATTATACATACTTATGTGAAAAATATTCATTTGTTATTTGCGTGGATTTTTGTATGTATTTGCTGTCATTAATTTTGATTTTGGGAACTTTTTACAATTTTTGTTAAACGACATTTTTGAATTTGAGTTTATTTAAAAAAATCTGTTAAGAATAATTAAAGTTGTGAGATATTGTATATAAATTCATTTTAAAAAATGTAATACTTCATATATTTATTTTTGTAAGCAAATTTATGCTAAAATATTTTCGTTTACTCCCAAAACTAGGCAGCAGGTTTTGTCTAGCTTTTAATAAGTTATTGGTTAGGACTTTTTTCGAAATTTATTTTTAATGCTATTAACAAATATTCTATATTCATAAGCGTGCAATTATTTTCTTCCGAAAAAATGTCCATCATTCTTAAATTAAAGTTTCAATATTATACCTTAAACAAATTTGAAAAATTCAACTTTTCTCTGTTCAGATAAAAAAGCTATAAACATTATTACATATATGAAAAGTTATTCACAAAGTTTCACATTTCATGAACTTTATATTTTTTTGAATTAATTTTCAAAAAAAATGTCTCCTAAAAATAGGCAACACTTATTGTTTTGCTTATAATAACATATCCTTTGGAAATTTTTAGTACTTTTCTCTAAATTCGTTTAGGAGAAATACTATGGTTTTTAGCTAATTAATAAATATGTGTGTAAAGATGTACAAATCTTTAAATATTATCTAAATAAGCTATAACCTAATATTGTATTTTTTCCAAATAATCCTCAAAATATTTGGAAGAACATTTGTTATAATTATAATTCTAAAACAAAAATCTATGGATATAAATTGTTTCTGTGAAAAATTTCCATTTTCACCTAAAACTAGGCAACAGTTTTTGTTATCATGATAACAACATATAGGATTTTTTTAAAGATAATAATTTTAATTTCTCTCGTCGTTCGCTTTATATGTAAAAAATAAAACATCCTTATTTGTATAAATATTTCGTGTATACAAGTACATAATTCGGTTCTTAATTTTCAGAAATCTTTCTTAATTTAAAAGAAATTTCGATCTGAAATATTATTTCAAAAACTATGTGCAAAATTGTTAAAGTTTTGAGTAATTAAACACATATTTATTGAAATAATTTCAACATTTCATACATTTGTATGATTTAAAGATACTTTATATTCCGCCCAAAACTAGGCAACACTTTTTGTTTTGCTTACAATAGGATATTTTTATGGAATTTTTTTAAAAACATATTTTAAATTCTGTCATCAAAATTCGACATTTAAAGGCTTAAATGAAAATATTTTCCTTTCGATTCTATTTTTGAAATATTTTGCCTTATATGAATTTTATAATTAAAATTTTGTCAGTATAAGAGTATATGAGTAGTTGTAAGAGTATATGAGTAGTTGTAAGAGTACATGAGTAGTTGTAAGTACATAAATTGAATGAAACAGATTCACATTTCTTCTATTTCTAAGATTTACACTTTAAAATTGGTTTCTCCTGAAGTTAGGCAACAGTTTTTGTTTTGCCTTTTATAACATATCGTTTGTTTATTATTAAGAAATTTCTTTTAAATTCTGTTTTAAAACATCAACATTTATTAGCTAAGAATAATTTCTCTGAAAATAATAATTCCTTGAACTTTTTAGCCAATAAAACCTATTGCTGTAATTTTTCCCAATAATTATTTAAAAAATTTAAAATAAAAACTCATATAAAAAAATTTTATGAAAAAAACAATTGCAAATAATTATTTTATAACAATTTAAGGATTTTAATATTTCATTAGTTCAATATGCTTAGTACAAGGTTCTTTCCCAAAACTAGGCAACATTTTTTTTATATAATATATTAGTTATATTTTTAATATAAATTTTAAATTTCCTCGAATTATAATTTTATATGGAAACAAAACTAATGAAACATTCTCGTTTAGATTGTAAATTTAAGCTCTAGGATAAATACCCTAATTGTTTGAATTTAATTAAATTAAAACAAAAAGTTTAAACAATCAAAAAAACTCTATAAATACACCTAATTCTGTTTTTACACGATAGAATGGTTCCCGAGAAATTCGTGTAAAAAAAAATCGTGTAAAAAAAGATACTGGCCAAGTACAAAAATAATAGATTGGTTCTAGACCTCAAAAAATAAGTTAAAATTAGACTAAATAATATAAAAAAAATATTGTTGTAGTTATTTTAAGAATTTATTTTCGTTTTAATTTATTAAATAAACTAAATTATAATAAAATAAATTAAAATTTAGATTTCATAAAAAAAATAATACCAGAAATTCATTGCCAAAAAACTTAAATAACATAAAGTACAACCATAAGAAAAATTTAAACATTAAACAATTTTATTTATTGTCACTGTCTGATAATAAACGTAAACGTTTGCGAAAGACTACAATATCACTGCCATCACTGGAATGATTTTGTTGATCATTATCATTTCTAGCCGACTGTGTTGGGACATCAGTAGATTTTTGAACGAAATCAGTTATCTTAGATTGAGTTTTATTTCGCGTTAACCCATTATAAACTTCCCTGTAAGATGCCATTAATGATTTCAGTTCACGTTGAAATTTGGCAGCTCGTTCCTCGTCATGATCATGTTGTTCAAAATGACTACCTAATTTTGTAGCGAGATCAAGACCTTCTTTAATTAGAGATGCTTTCAAAATTGGACGATCTCTTTCGTCACTGTCACTATGTTCTTTATCATAACGAGTCTCAAGGGTGAGATCTATAATTTCATTTTCGCTCAAGCTTTCATCTACCAACAATTCTTCTACATCTGCTAACGATAGGTCATCGAATCCATCCCCACCGATTGCATTGGCCATTGTTATTATATCAGCAAGTTCAGCGTTATTATCGATAACAGGATCTTTGCATTTTACGCATTCTGGCCAAATATTTTTCCAACACGAGTTCAAAGTTGATGGCTTTAATAAATCTAACGCGATCTTGACTTAATTAATGCAGTCCATTATAGAAAATTTTTTCCATTCATCTATGACTGATGATTCCTCATAATTATCAAGTTTTTCTAAAACATAATGAAATGAACTTCTTATGTAATACGTTTTAAACGTAGCAATTATCCCCTGGTCTAGTGGCTGTATAAGGGAAGTGGTATTAGGCGGCAAAAAACAAATTTGTACGTTTGGGTGCTCCAAAAATGGATGGCCTGGTGCATTGTCTAGAATCAAAAGAACTTTAAATTCGAGACATTTTTCTTTCATGTAGCGCCTAACTTCTGGGATGAGGTGCTTCTGAAACCACTCTGTGAAAATTGCACTGGTTACCCAAGCCTTTTTGTTCGCCATCCAGTGTACAGGCAATTTATTGAAATCTACACTTTTCATGGAACGTGGTCTTAAGGCACGATGTACTAGGAGTGGCTTAAGAATACGTTCTCCTGAAGCATTGGAACAAAACAACAACGTAATACGGTCCTTTGCTACTTTAAAATCACCGGCTGTTTTCTGCGACTTTGCTACATAAGTTCTTCTAGGCATTCTCTTCCAAAAAAGGCCGCTTTCATCTAAATTCCAAACTTGGTCTGGAGTATATTCTCCATCTTCAATAATTTTTTTTAGTTTTTCGGGAAATTCTTTAGCAGCCAATTCATCAGCGGATGCAGTTTCTCCCTTAATTTTTATATTGTGGAGAGCGTGTCTTTTTAAAAAACCAGTCATCCAACCAGTACTTGCGAAAAATGCATGTTGTTTTGACTGAGATGATGTATCTGGATCAATTTCCTGGATACGTTTATAGATTCTTAATGCTGTCTGCTTGATAGCAAGTCCGTCTACTGGTATTCTCTTTTGGGATTTGTCTTCTATCCAGATTACCAAAGCTTTTTCCATTTTCTCTTTAACAACATCCCTTACATACGATGATGACTTTGCACTTAATTTTGTTCCAGAACATACTGATGCTCTAATTGCAGTTTCATTTTTTTTAATTGTTCTTACAGTAGCTTCATGGATTCCGAAATTATTTCCCACAAGCGTTGCGCCTTGTCCCGTTGCAAGTTGATCTAAAATTTTGATTTTGGTATCTAAGCTGATCGCTTTCCTCATTTTTAATGCAGGAGAATTATGTAACATGGGTGTGGCTACCAAAATATATTTTATTAATCAAAAATGCAAAAATCTAAAATTAAATATTTGAAACTAACCTGTTATTGGTCTACCAAAATTATATGAGCTTCTACTTTATTTTACTTAGCACTTGTTAAAAATCAGCAAAAACTAACGATCTTTCAATTATAATTGTCAAATAGGAACTAAATTGTGTGTACAATACATTATGTACATTTTTACTTTTTCAATAATTCGGGGAATCCCGCATTTCCCGTAAAACAGAAATTACGCATACATAGACATAACTCAGAATACACACCAGAATTATTTTAAGTAGAAAAAAATTCATTGAAAAAAAACGTGTTAAATCCAATAATTCATGTAAAAAAAGTATTTTTTTTTGTATTCGTGTTATTTCAAATTATGTCGTGTAAAAATAGAAATATTTTTTCGTATTTACTTGTGTTATTTCAAATTCGTGTAAAAATAATTCGTGTAAAAACAGAATTAGGTGTATTTCAAGTTATGAGTTATTACTAGTTTTATATAAACTCATTAAAAACGTTTTTATTTTACAAAAACTTTTTTAATTTCCTAGAACTATTAACTACAAAAAATTCTACATAGCCTTAAATTAGGCAACACTTTTTATTATGCTTTTAATATGTTTAATTTCTGTTTTTTTTCACACTCTGAATTAAAATTCGGAGAATAAAAATTTTATAAATGTAACATCAGTCTTTTGAAGCACAAAAAAATGTCCGTTCTTAATTATACTTTTAATTTTTTAGTTAAATTTCAAAAATAAAAGTTTTTTAACACAAACCACAAAATGGGCCAAAAAATGTATTTCTGTTTAAAATTCATTACTGTAATATTTGATTTACGAGTAAACATTTCATTATGTTTTTTTTTTTTTTTTTTTTTGATTTATTTAGAATACTTTGTTGGCCTTAAATTAGGCAACGGTTTTTATTTTGTTTATAAAAAGTTATACTTTAAAAAATTTATTATTTTTATCTGCAATATAAAGTCCATCATTCTGCTTATTGAATTTTTTCCTGCAATAAAATTCAGTAATTTGAGGTTTTTCAAATAAACCACAAAATATGTATTCAAAGGTTTGAGGCTTTTATTTAATTTCATTGGAAAAATTGAAGGATAAAATACTACAATTTTTTTTATGAAAAATATTTCTTTGTACCTCAAACTATGCAACATTTTTTACTCTTATAAATAAATTGGTATAAATAAATTGGTTATTTTATTTAAACTTAAAAATTTGTACACAAATATTTCATATATTTGTTTAATCTTGATGAATTAAAAATCACAAAAAACTACTTTATTTAATTTTTTATTTTCCTGACATTTTTGAAATACTATTTTTAACAAATCAGTCTGCCAATTTTACTTTCCACAGTTTTTCCAAAAATTTTATTGTTGCCCAAAACTAGGCAACAGTTTTTGTTTTTTCGATTACTTCTTACCTAGACTTTGTGGGATCGTCATTTAAAATACAATCAAAAGGTATAATTTTTATCTAAGCTGTCATTATGATTATCTTTTCATTTATATTAAATTTAATATAAAAACCTAATAGAATTTGTGAAATAATCAATAGAATCTGTCATCAAAATGCAATAGCTACACCTTTTTTTATTGATTTTTTGTGACAGGTAAAGCTTTTTATCAGCAATTAAACTAAAATACAATCTTTATTATTTTACCTAAAACAATTGTCAATATTAGGATATACTTAATATTTGATGTAAATATTTTAGAAGAGATTATCGCTAAATATCTGATTAAAATAACCCAGCAAACATAAGAAGAAGTAAAAAAGAAAAATCTTCCTATAGTCAACCTTTATATAGAACTCCCTATAGAAATGTCTTCCTAAAGTCAAATTTTCTATATAAATGTCTTCTTAACGTCAATTTTTCTACCGTTAACTTTTCTACAGAAATGTTTGCCTATCGTCAACTTTTCTATAGAAATGTTTGCCTATCGTCAATTTTTCTATAGAAATGTTGCACCTTCGTCAACTTTTCTGTAGAAATGTTTGCCTATCGTCAACTTTTCTATAGAAATTATTGCCTATCGTCAACTTTTCTATAGAAATGTTTGCCTATCGTCAACTTTTATATAGCAATGTTGCACTTTCGTCAACTTTTTTATAGAAATATTTGAATATAATAAACTTTAATATTAAAATGTTGGCCTACCGTCAACTCTTCTATAGAAATGTTTGCCTATCGTCAACTCTTCTATAGAAATGTTTGCCTATCGTCAGTTTTCTATAGAAATGTTTGCCTAACGTCAATTTTTTATAGAAATATTTGCCTATCGTCAACTTTTCTATAGAAATATTTGCCTATCGTCAAATTTTCTATAGTAATGTTTGCCATTCGTAAACTTTTCTATAGAAATATTTGCCTGTCGTCAACTTTTCTTTAGAAATATTTCCCTGTCGTCAACTTTTCGGTAGAAATATTTCAATGTCGTCAACTTTTCTATAGAAATGTTGTCCTATCGCCAACTTTTCTATAGAAATGTTGTCCTTTCGTCAACTTTTCTATAGAAATGTTGTCCTACCGTCAACTTTTCTACAGAAATATTGTCCTATCGTCAACTTTTCGATAGAAATGTTGTCCTATCGTCAACTTTTCTATAAAAATGTTGTCCTATCGTCAACTTTTCTATGGAAATGTTGTCCTCAACTTTTCTATAGAAACGTTGTCCTATCGTCAACTTTTCTATAGAAATGTTATATTATCGTCAACTTTTCTATAGAAATGTTGTCATATCGTCAACTTTTCTATAGAAATGTTGTCCTCTCGTCAACTTTTCTATAGAAATATTTGTCTTTTGTTAAATTTTTAAAGAAAGGTTTGCCTTTCGTCAACTTTTCTATAGAAATTTAGTCCTATCGTCAACTTTTCTATAAAAATGTTGTCCTATCGTCAACTTTTCTATAGAAGTGTTGTCCTATCGTCAACTTTTCTATAGAAATATTTGCCTTTCGTTAAATTTTCTATAGAAAGGTTGCCTTTCGTCAACTTTTCTATACAAATGTTGTATCGTCAACTTTTCGATAGAAAGGGTTGCCTTTCGTCAACTTTTCTATAGAAATGTTTGCCTTTCGTCAACTTATCTATGGAAATGTTGTCCTATCGTCAACTTTTCTATAGAAATGTTGTGCTATCGTCAACTTTTCTATAGAAAAGTTTGACTTTCGTCAACTTTTCTATAGAAATGTTTACCTATCGTCAACTTTTCTATAGAAATGTCTTCCAATTGTCAATTTTTCTATACAAATGTCTTTTTATGGTCAACTTTAAAATATAAGTATTTGCCTATCATCAACTTTTCTGTGGAAATGTTTTCCTATGGTCATCGTGATCGATTGTTAGTATGACCATTGGATACCATTGTTTGTTGGGAAATTCTTATAATAAATTCTTTTATTTATCTATTATTTAGTCGTTAGGTCTTATCATTCTTTTGTCTATTTAAGGCCAGACATAGTTTACTGATAAAAGATAAAAAAGAAACCTTTTTATCATCTCATGCGTTTGTATCAATATCTCTTCATTGTATCAATGAAATTTATAGTTATTGAGTTGGAGTAGATATTTGGCAACAGATTTCAGATTTATAAATAACATTCGAATTTCCAAGAAAGCCTAGCAAATAAACAACTGTTTTGATCAAACTCGTTGATGTATAAAAAATCTTTGATCTATTAGAGCATAAATTAATAATTGCCATATATAATTAAATTGTTAGGAACAAATGTTTTTGTCTTCCCAGAGAAATGCTATTAATATAAATTTAATTAAACAATAAAAAAACCCATCTGAGAATATTAGATTAAAAGTTGTTGTTTATGATTCAATATTCAATATGAATTAAATTTAACCAAATAGAGAATTTGCTTAGGTTTTTATTGTACGCCTAAAATTAGGCAATGATTTTTATTTATTTTTAATAATTTTATCCTTATTAAGAAGTTGTTAAATCTTTGTAGACTCTTAAACAACCAAATCATTATTACTTTTCTAAATTTGTTTTAATTGCAAAAATTTACAAAAAATCTGTATTTGCCTAAAAGAAGGCAACAAGTCTCAGCTTTTTAATTAAGAGCGTGCTTACTAAGTTATACAAAAATTAAGACTTTTTTTTAATTTTCTTCATAAAAAATATATTTATGTTCAAAAATATGAAAAATTCCGAATAACATTTTAAAACATTTCGTCAAGAATTCTTTTTTTGCCTGAAAGAAATAAGCATTTTTTAAGGATAAAATATTTTGAATATCGAATGCGGTGATTTGGCCTTTACTAGCCTTCATTTTTGCTTAATTTTAATATATATTTTTTTATAAAATTTCTTTTATTTTCTGTTATTTTATTAAAATCGGCGTTGCCTAATAATATGCTATATTTTTTGTTTGACCAAAAAAAATAGAAACAAACAATTTTTATTTCCAAAAATTATAAGTTTATTTTTAAAAGACTTTTTATGAACAATTTCCTTTATTCTTCCTACTAAATCTCAAAAATATTTCGTGTTGCCTTAAATTAGGCAATTGTTTGTGTTTTCTTTATATCAAATAATTAACTGCTTTTAATAAAATTATTTTGCATGCCACCATCTAAAATAAATCTAATTAATGTGAATTTCTTCCTAAAACTTCGTTTTATTTCCACTTAAATCTTTTCTTTAGCCTAAAAATACGCAATAGTTTTTGTTTTTCCCCATAATCAGTGACTGGATGTTTTTAATATATTTATTTTTCTTGACGCCATCAAAACAGATTTTCTGCTAAGCCATAGAAAAGCTGTCATTATATTTATAATGAATTTCATAATCGCCCTTTATTACTTCATGAGCGTTATTCCTTCCTTCTCTGTAATTACTGTTGCCTAAAAATAGGCAAAACATGTTTTGTATAACAAAGAACTGCCGTTGTTAAGTTTCTTGTTTTACTTGTTGCCCTTCAATACGATTAATTCTTAAACTGAAATATCTTTGGCCTTCTAATTTAAACTTTAGATAAATCCTTAGTGCCTATAAGTAGGCAATAGTTTATATTTTATTGATAATTTTGTGTGTTTTAGCATTTTAATGGTATTTAAAGGCCATAAAATTTATGTTTTATTAAACCACAAATATTATCTTATTTAATTCTATGATAATAAATTTCATTCTAAAATTTCCTGTGGCCTTTAAATAGGCATAATTTGAAATTATCCCCATAATGAGTAATTATGTGCTTTTATATATTTTTTTTTTTATTTTGCATTCCATCATCAAAAATTGTTTTACCTAGAGAGAGAGAATTTCTTACCTTATTAAATTATACCTCTTAAAATATTTTAGCCTAATGGTATGCAATAGTTTATTGTTTGGGATGCTCTTAATGTGTACAAAATTAAATAACGCTACTTTAAAAATAATTTTCATCTAACTTAAAGAAAATATGACTTTTTGGTTGTAATGAATTTCATGGAAAAAAGGTTTTCGTTCCCCATGAAATTAAAAAAATATTTTGTTGTCTAAAAATATGCAATATTTTTTTTATATTCTCGATAACCTAGTACTTGGCGGCTTATAATATTCTATTTTTCTTGTCGCAATTTAATTATATTATCTCTTACATTATATGTATGCCTTAAAAAGTTTAGAAAATTTCCCGTTCCCTAAAAGTAGACAATAGTATATGTTTTCTTAATAATAAGCAACTAGATGTTTCTATTTCATTAAGAGCCAAAAAAATATGTCACAACAAAAACAATTTTACAGGACAAACAATTTCGTTTGCCTAAAAGCAGTCAACAGTTTTTTTATTTTCCAATAATGAGTAATTTGCAGCTTTTAATAACTTTACTTTATTTAACACAAATTATCTTGATATGAGCCTAAAATATATTTTCAGTCTCTTCTTAATGAATTTTTACCTAAAAGAAGGAAATATTTTTTCAAGATGATGAGTAAACCAATAAAAATAAAGATCTTTTAAATAACTTTTGTTCAACTGACGCTATCAACAATAACTTTCTACAAGCTTTAAATAAAGTTATATATTATATTTTAATTCCTACTTAACATATTATGCTGCTAAAAAGATCATAAAAGCTTTTATTTAACTAGTTTATCTTTCCATCATTAAAAATGATTTTCTGATAAACTATAAAAACAATTTTTAGACCATTTTTCAAAAATTTCCTATACAAATAGGAAATTTTTAAAAAATTTCCAGAAAAATAGGACTTTTTTTGAAAACTTTCCTATAAAAATATAAAATTTTTGAAAAATTTTTAGCAAAATAAAAATTTTTGAAAAATTTCTCATAAAAATAGGAATATTTCAAAAACTTCCTCTACAACTAAGAAATTTTTGAAAAGTTTCCTATAAAAATAGGAATTTTTTTTTAAATTTCTTATAAAAATAGGAAAATTTGAAAAATTTCCTATCAAAATAGGAAATTTTTGAAAAATTTCCTATAAAAATAGAAAATTTTTGAAAAATTTCCTATAAAAATAAAATTTTTTTGAAAAATTTTCCTATAAAAATGGGAAATTTTTGAAAAATGTTCCTATAAAAATAGGAAATTTTTGAAAAATTTCCTATAAAAATAGGAATTTTTTGAAAAATTTCCTATAAAAATAGGAATTTTTTGAAAAATTTCCTATAAAAATAGGTAATTTTTGAAAAATTTCCTTTAAAAATAGGAAATTTTTAAAAAATTTCCTTTAAAAATAGGAAATTTTTGAAAAATTTTCTATAAAAATAGGAAATTTTTGAAAAGTTTCCTGTAAAAATAGGAAATTTTTGAAAAATTTCCTATAAAAATAGGAAATTTTTTAAAAATTTCCTATAAAAATAAGAAAATTTGAAAAATTTCCTATCAAAACAGAAAATTTTTGAAAAATTTCCTATAAAAATAACCCATTTTTGAAAAAACCATCTAAACCATACAAGGACTATATTTGGTTTAGATATTTAGATATTGACACAATCTCAAATTTTTATATATTCCTATCATTGGGGCAATAGTAGGTGTTATTTTTGGGGCGATCGTACGTCTTAATATAATCCTATCGTAGGTTCTTGCATAATCCAATCGTGGGTCCTAATATAATTCTGTCTTCTAAACATTCGAAAGTTCTTATATATTTCTTTCATTGGGGCAATAAATGGTTCCATCTTTAAGGCGCTCGTGAGTCTTACTATTATCTTATTCGCTTATTTGCTCCTTAATCTTAAATATCCAGTCTAAAGTAAGTTTCGTTAAATGTTTTCTCCCAGTTTTTAGTAATTTTTGATTATTCCTTAATGTAGGCAATATTTTCCTACATTCATGATAATGAGTGCTACGATGATGCTAATAGCTTTATTTTTTAGAAAATTTCTTAGAAAAACTATGTTTTTTCTTTCTTCTAAAAAATTTCATGTTACCTAAAACTAGGCAATAGTTTTTGTTAAGTTAAGTTATGCTTTTCATAACTTCATAACTAACTTTTCCTCACACAAACCAAAATTAGTTTTCAATTATGCTCTAAATATCAGTTTAGTCTACTTTGGTAGATGTCATAACAAAAAATATCCTTCCATCCGCTTATACAAAATTCGGGGAAAAACAATTAAATGTGTTCTTAAGAACCGGTATAAGTTATTAGAAATTTCTACGAAATTATTGAAATGTTTCTAGTTTAAAGTTAAACATCAAGACTTTTGTCAGTCACAGGTCATATAATTGTTAAGCTTAAATTTCAAGAATTCAAAAGAATTTCCCAAAAATTCAATTGATTTCTTGACTTGACGATTAACATTTTAAAAGGAAATTTCCAAAAAAACAGTTTAAAATAAATCCTTTTTACGATGTCTTCAACATTCATTGAAGGAAATTTGCTACCATGAAAATTGCCTTTTAAATTTAGCCACATCATTTTCGTCATCTTTTGCTATTTAAAAATAAATTTCTTTTTAAATAGAATTTATTTAAAAAAAGAAATATAAAACTCTATTACATGCTCAGTTACTTTGTGAACATTTTGCTATTCGTTAATTTTATTTTCTTTTCCCCTATTTTCCTCAAGTCAATACATAAAACCTTTTCATGTTTCTTATAATATACGTCATACTCCTTCTTCCTTGCAGGTGACCTAATGGATGTGTTGGCTTTACTTAATTCCAGTATCAACTTTATACTCTACTGCTCCATGAGTCGTCAATTTCGACAAACATTTGTTCTACTCTTCTGCCCTCGCTGCATGAGCAGATGTTTACTTTCCCATCGTCATCCTCAACATCGTCGTCACCATCATCATCATCTGCCCTATGATCCCTATGGGCAAAATCATCTACAGCCACAACATAATAATGCAGCAACAACAAAACGTTCGAATAATGATGGAAATAATCATGTACATCCGGATGGTCTTAATCAGGGCATGCCTCTGCAGGAGGACAACTTTACGATGGTAAATGGTCTTTTGATGCAGGATAATCGCAGTAAGAGTGCATTTATTGAACAATGGTTTCAGACGACAACACAGGTGACACAGGTGTAGCATGAGGAGTCAAGTCAGGATAATGACAACTTTAATTTAACTGTTACTGAAACGGAGACAGTTACAGTTACTGATAATGATCCTGAACCGGAAACCTTGGCAGAACGAGAAAAGCGAGGAGAAGATATAAGACAGGGAAGTAAAGTTAAAACTAAGGTAGTAGTAGAAAATAACCAAAAGTAATTTTTTAAGGTAGTGTTAAGGTGAAGTGTAAAGGTTAGGGAAATTATATATGTATGCACAGTGAGGTGTATGGTGAAAAAAATGGTAAAAAATATTTAAAATATTTTAATAAATTTAAATCAGTAGAGTAACAGATTAACTATCAGAATACGGTATTAGTTTAAAAACTAATGTTTTACAGTGGTTAAAATTACACCTTTTTCACTGTATCTGAAACTATTTCAATAATTTAAGGAAAACTTAAATTTGTTTTAAGAAAATTTTTCCAACAACTTAAAAAATTTTCAAGGTTTATATTAATTTCTTACAGAACTCATAAAACGCTAAATTTTGACACCCATATTGCGTGTATTTTCTATAGCTTTGTCACATTCCTAATAAATCGGTGCTAACCTAAAATTTAGGTAATATAGGCAAAATGTATACCAAATTGAAGCTTGTTTTAAAAAAGTTAAACAGTAATTATAAAAACTACAATTATGGCTATATAAGTCCGAAATAATTGCGAAAATATCGAATAATTCCACAAATTGTTAACTATTCCTACAATATCATCTAAAAATTTTCCGATTATTAAAGAGAATACATCGTTTATATTAATTTCGTTTAAAACTCAGAAAATGCTGAACTTTGAAACCCATATTGCATATATTATCTATAGCTTGGTCAAATTCCTATTAAATCGGTGGAAACCAGAAATTAGGGCAATATAAGTAAAATATGTATCAAACTGAAGCCTTTTTCAAAAAATAGTTAAACAGAAATAAAATAACTACAATAAAGGCTTTATAAGGCCAAAGTAGGTGCAAGAAATTTAAATAGTTTATATTCATTTTATAAAAGCTAAATTTTGATACCCATATTGCTTCTTTTATCTATAGCTTTTCCACATTCCTATTATATCGGTGGAAACCTGAAACTAAGGTAATATAAGCAATATGTGTGCCAAATTGAAGCTTCTTTTAAAGATAGTTAAGCAAAGATAAAATAACTACATTTAGGCTTTATAAGACCGAAGAAGGTACGAAAATAATTATAAATTTCACAAATTGTTAACCATTTCCACAATATTAACAAAAAATTTACCGATAATCAAATAAATTTATATGGTTTATATCAATTTCGAACAGAACTCACAAAATGCTTAATTTTGATACCCATATTGCATATGTTATTCATAGCTTTAACACATTCCTAACAAATCGGTCGCAAACTGAAATTAAAGAAATACAAACAAAATGTAAATCAAATTGAAGCTTGTTTAAAAAATAGTTAATCCAAGATAAAACAATACAATTTTATTTCAAATTGTGGCTTTAGAAGGCCAAAACTGAAAAAAAAATCATTTAATCCCACAAATTGTTAACAATTTTCACAAAATTAATAAAAACTTTACCGATAGTCTAACAAATTCACATGATTTATATAAAATTCATAAAACACAAACAAAATGATAAATTTCATATTGTACATGTTATCTACTACTTTGACACATTCCTAATAAATCGGTTGAAACCTGAAATTAAGGTAATTCAAAAAATATGCACACCAAATTGAAGCTGGTTTTAAAAATAATAAATCGGTTATAAAAGAATAAAAATTTATTTTAAATTGCAACTTTATAAGGTAAAAATACATAAATATATAGTCTAATTTTACATTACTAAAGCATTACAAAACTAAAGCTTATTTGCAAAATAGTTAAACAGAGATAAAAATATTTAATTTTTTTTTTAAAGTTGTGGCTTTTCTAATCAATATTTTCATTCCAAATTAATCGGCAGAAATTTTAAACTTCCATATTAAAAGAAAGCTCAAGAAAGCTTTGTTGAAAAGCATTAGTTCAAAAATGTTTGATTAATTCAATTCAATTTCGATTGAATTAGAAATTATCAAAATTTCAAAAAAAATATATATTTTTGAAATTTTTTTAAAAAAATCTGGAAAATTTCTAAAAATTTTGCATAGTTTATATTAATTTCTGAAAGAGTAAATAAAATCCTAAAGTTTGATACCCATATTGCTTATGTTATATCGAGTATTTCTTCATTCTTAATAAATCGGTGAAAAATTGAAACTTAAGAACTTAAAGTAAAACGTATGTCAAATGAAAGCTTTTTTGATAACCAGCAAATTAAAATTACTTTCATATGATTTTTATGGAACTAAAGAGTATTAGATCAAATAAATAAAAAAAATTTTACAAAAATTTTTAGATTTTTTTACAAAATATTTTTTCTAAGTCCGGTAATTTTTTTAAATTTTTAAATTTTCTAAAGTTTATATTAATTTGTGAATATATTGCTTCTGTTATCTATAGCATTTTCATATTCTTAATAAATCGGTGGAAATCTCAAATTTAAGATATCAATGTAAAATGTGGAGTATATATTAATTCTTACAAAGAAAATAAAATTCCTTAATTTAATAGACATATTGCTTATGTTATATAGAGAATTTTTTCATTTTTAATAAATCGGGGAAAATCTCAAACTAAAGAATCTTGAGAAAAATGTATGTCTAATAAAAGCTTAGTTAATAAGAAGCAAACTAAAATTACTTAAATGCGATTTTTGTGGAAGTAAAGAGTATTAGATCGAAAAGAAAAAGAAATTTTACAATTTTTTTAGTGATTTAAACAAAATATTTAGACAATCTGGTAATTTTTATAAAATTTGGTCAAGTTTATATTAATTTCTTAAAGAGCATACAAATTGCTAAATTTTGGTACCCATATTGCTTATGTTATCTATAGCATTTTCATATTCTTAATAAATCGGTGGAAATCTCAAATTTAAGATATTTAAGCAAAATGCATATCAACTGATAGCTTGAACGATGGGTAATAAAATAAAGATATTTAAAAAAAAATTACTGGAATAAAATGGGTTAAATGATCTTTAAATATTTAAGTTCCATTAAAATGTAAAAAAATTTCATGAATTATAAAAAACAAAATAACCCCACTGTAGCGTTTTCTTAAAAAATTCTTTAGACAATATTCTGAATTGATTACTCCATTATTATCGACGTTCACCATAAATCCTTGAATTCTAATTTTATTATAATTTATTTGCCAATATGCCCCACAGTGTGAGTTTATATACATATTTAAATATAATTTATGTCTGTATTTTCCATATTTTTATTTACGTAAGGAATAAGGAAATGGTTGTACATATAAGTAAAATAATGCGAACATGTGGGTGTAGCGTTTAAATGAAAATTTTAACAGCTCGTTTATTTGTCTTTTTTTTCACAGCCTAAAAACGAGGGAAAGCAAAAATAATTTTAATGTAAAACAGGTGTTATTTATGAGTAGATTATTTTGCTTATTTTGTTTCTTTTTCTTTCTGGGGAAAAAGTCAAAAAAGTATTTTCATATTTCTCTTATTTAAGTTGTGATTTTTTGTTTTGAATTTCATTTAACATATGTTATAAATGGTAAATGTTTATTTTGTTTCGCTTTTCAATTAAATTGGTTTTAAAACATAAATTATTTATTCAAGCAGAAATGAATTTTTTTTAAAGGAAGGGTTAAATGTTATTTGCATTTATTAATTCAAAAACATTTGTATAAATAAATACATATGTTTGTAATATAACCCCCTAAAAAACAGGACTCATACCAAGGATTTTTAAAAATCCTTGGTGTCATGTTCATTTGAGCATTCATATTAAAAAAATCATTTTTTTTGAAAATCATGGTTTAGGTCGCATTAATAAATTTTAATGAAGAAAAAGGGAAAATGAAAGGAGACCACAAATTTAATTTATGAAAAATAAAATTTTTAATATTCCAGAAAAAAAAATTGAGATATTGCTCTAAAAGAATCGATTTTTGTGCAATACTCTTTCTTATTTTAATAAATAATTAATATAATTATTCAGATTTGTAAGGGTTTATATTAATTTCTTAAAGAGCCTACAAAATGCTAAATTTTGTTATCCATATTGACTATATTATCTATAGCTTTTCTACATTCTTAATAAATCGGTGGAAACCTCAAATGTAAGCAATTCTCACAAAATGCTTCTCAAACAAAAGCCAGTTGGATGGACAATATAAAAAGAATAAATTAATTTAATTTTTAAGAAAACTTTTATTGTTCAAAGACTCAAAAAATTAAAATTTGTTGGTTAATATTTAAGAATTACAATTATTTTTATTTATAAATCCTCTCCTTACTTTAATACTTCTTATGCTTTATATTAAATTCTTGAAGAGCTTATAAAATGCTAAATTTCGATACCCATATCGACCATGTTATCTATAGCTTTTCTACATTCTTATTAAATCGGTGAAGACCTCAAACTTAAGAAATTCTCAAAAAATGCATGTCAGATAAAAGCCATTTTGATCAACAATATTAAAATAAAACATTAATTTAATTAATAAGAAACTATGATTGCTTAATGACTCTAAAAGCAAAATTGTTAAAGTAAATATTCTAGAATTCAAAATTTGTTTAAATACAAAACTCTCATAAATTCAATGCTTCTTCAGTTTTATATAAAATTCTTTCAGAACATACAAAATGCCAAATTTTGATACCCATATTGACTATATTATCTATAGCTTTTCTACATTCTTAATAAATCGGTGGAAACCTAATGCCTAAGCAATTCTCACAAAATTCATCTTAAACAAAAGAAAATACAAAATCGCAAATTTTGATACCCATATTGACTATATTATCTATAGCTTTTCCACAATCTTAATAAATCGGTGGAAGCCTCAGGCGAATTCTCACAAAATGAATCTCAAACAAATACTAGTTTGATGTATAATAAAAAAAATAAATTAATTAAATTTCTAAGAAAACTTTGATTGTACAAAGAATCAGGAAATCAAAATTTGTTTGTAAATATTTAAGAATTTTAATCATTTCTATATAAAAATCGTCTCATAACTTTAATACTTCTTGTGTTTTATATTAAATTCTTAAGGGACTTACCAAATGCTAAATTTTGACACCCATATTGACTATATTACCTATAACTTTTCTACATTCCTAATAAATCGGTGAAGACCTCAAGCTTAAGCAATTTGCAAAATTCATGTCAAATAAAAGCCAATTTACTTGACAATATAACAGGTATATTTTTAATTTTCGTTTAAGAAAATTAAGCCTCAAAAAAATTTTTTTAAATATTTAAGGATCTTAATAAAAAATCGTCTAATGACATCAATTTTTCATGAGTTTATATTAATTTCTTACTGAACTTAAAAAGTTCAAAATTTTGATACCCATAATGACCATGTTATATATAGTTGTTCCATATTCTTAATAAATCGGAAGAAACCTAAAACTTTCGTAATCCAATCCAAATGCATATCAAACGAATTCTAACTAAAAATACAATGAAATAAGGTTAAGGCTAACAAGTTTTTGTATAAACCTTAACAGTCTAGTGCATTAAGATTTCAAAATATTTCAAAAAATTCTTCCCATTTTTAATAGATTAAACGGAAATTCCTTTCAAAAAATTGACAAATCAATATAGTTTATATTCAATTATGAATCAGCACAAAAAATTCTAAATTTTGACACCCATATTGATTATAGTATCTTTAGGTTTTTCACATTCTTAATAAATCGGACGAAACTTCAAAGTTAAGTAAGCCCAGCAAAATAGGTATCAAATGAAAGATAATTTAATGCTCAATAATAATAATTTCATTTGGTTTTTAAGGGTTCTAACTCTTTAAAAACTCATAATATATAAAAAAATTTGTTAGGCTTTAAACAGATTTTTTTTTAATCCTCCGAAAAGTATAATTACACATATGGTTTATATTATTTTCTCAAAGATCATACAAAATGCTTAACTTTGATACTCATATTGAACATATTATCCTAATATATTCCTATTCCTAATGAATCGGTGAAAATCTTAAACTGAAGCAATTAATGCAAAATATATATCAAAGCAAAGCTTAGTTAAAGTCCAATCAAACACTGTCAATTTTTCTTCATAATACCATTCAAACCAAAAAATAAAGCAAATTTGTTAATGTAACTAAATACATTTTAAGTATTTCTTGCTCATTTTGCTTTTACTTTGTATTTAGGTTTTACAAATTTCGACAACAAATTTTGTTTCAGACTTTGACTTTTGTCTTATCTTTTCAATACCATCTGTTAACTCACTATTTGTCTTCGTCCATTGTTTGTGAACTTTTATCCACTCACTCATTTCAATCATTAACTTTCACTTCTGTTGTTTAGCATCAGGCCATCTTCTCTCTTAATAATAGAGCCTTGGAATATGTCAAAAAGCTGTTAATATTTAAAACAAAAGCTCAGGAAATAATAGAATTAAGTGAGGTATAATGAATATATCCAAATAAAGGAAGCCATCAAGCATAATCTTCATGAAAATCATAGTGCTATTGTGCTGCTAAAAGCCTGGTACCATTAATTTGCTAAATGAAAGTCATAGAAGGGGATATAAACACATTTAATAGGAGTAAACCTCTCTAAATTTAAGTGCATCCAAAATTTAATCATTTAAAATACATATTTCTTGAATTAAATAGTTTTGAGATTTCAACCGATTTATTAGGAATGAGAGAAAGCTATAGGTAATATAGTCAATATGGGTATCAAATTGAAGCATTTTGTTTGTACCTTTATAAATTAATATAAATCTGCTAATATTTTGAGCTTTCTGAAAATTGTATAATATAAATAAAAAATTTTATTATGTGTAAGATTTATTGCTTTTTATGTGTCATTTTCTAAAAAAAAAAGAAATATCTAATATTGCAATTTGCATGCTTTTAAAGCTAACCTTCGTTTTTCACACATTTTTATTCAGTTACTCAAATTTTAGATTTACACCGATTTATTAAGAATGAAAGAATGTTATAGATGTCATGGGCAATATGGGTATCAAAATTTAGCATTTTATATGCTTATTGAAAATATGTTATAAGCCAAGAGCATTTTATATACCATCAATGACATTTTTACAAAATAAATTAAAATAAAAGAATTTTTTCAAAAAAAAATTTGTCTAATAAACAAATCTTATTTTATCAAAATTTAATAATGAAATTTACTGCTTTTCAATCTTAGTTTCATTTGATATCTATTTTGTTCAAAAAACTCAAACTTGAGGTTCTTTCCGATTTATTAAGAATGTAAGAATGTTATAGATATCATAGTCAATATGGGTATCAAAGTTCAGCATTTTATGAGCTCTGTTGGAGTTTAATATAAACCAATTGAAATCGTATTTAAATTTTATTGATATTTATTTGTTTAAGAAAATTCTTCCACTAAAAATTTCTTCGAATAGATTCTATAGAAAATTATTCGAAAACAAAATTTTCTTTAGAAAATTATTCGACCAAAAAATTTTTTTTTAGAAAACTATTCAACTCAAAATTATCTGACTAAAAAAAAAATCAAAAAATTTCCTATAGAAAATTATTCGAACAAAAAATTTTCTGTAGAAAATTATTTGAACACAAAATTTTCTATAGAAAATTATTGAAACAAAAAATTTTTTAAAGAAAATTATTCGAACAAAAAATTTTCTGTAGAAAATTTTTGCTCGAATAATTTATTCGAACAAAAAATTTGACCAAAAAAATTTCTATTGAATGTTGTTAAAGAAAAAAAATTTCAATAGAAAATTATTCGAGCAAAGTATTTTCTAAAGATTGTTCTTCGATTAAAATATTGTCGTAAAAAACATTTTTTTATAGAAAATTTTGGGGCAAAAAATTTAAAAATAAAATTCGATTATAAAATTTTCTTAAGGAAAATTTTTTATAGAAAATTATTCGAACCAAATATTTCCTAGAGAAAATAAATTAAAAATATATTTTATAGAAATTTTTTTATAAAAAATTATTCGAATATAAAATGCTCTACAGAAAATTATTCGGACAAAATATTTTCTATAGAAAATTCTTCGAGCAAAAAATTTTGTATACAAATTTCTTCGTGCTAAATATTTCCTACAAAAACTCTTACTCGAATACAAATTTTTCTATAGAAAATTATTAGAAACAAAAATTTTCCATGTAAAACTATTCGAGAAAAATATTTTCAATAGAAAAATATTCAAGCAAAAAATCTTATATAGAAAATTATTCGATTAAAAAATGTTCATATAGATTTCATTAGAATAAAAAATTTTCTAAAAAAAATATTTGGAAAAAAAATTTTTATAAAATATTTATCGATTAAAAAATTGTCTATAGAATATTTATCGATAAAGAAAATGTATATAATAGAATATTCTGCAAAGAAAACATTCTGTAAAATATTTTCCGAACACAAAATTTTTCGAACAAAAAATTCTATTCTATGGAATATTTTTGGAAAAAAAATTTTGTATTAAAATATTTTTCAAACAAAAAATTTTCTATGGAATATTTTTCGAACAAAAAATTTTCTATAAAATATTTTTCGAACAAAAAATTTTCTATAGATTATTTTTCGAACAAAAAATTTTCTATAGAATATTTTTTGAACAAAAAATTTTCTATAGAATATTTTTTGAATAAAAAATTTTCTATAGAATATTTTTAGAACAAAAAATTTTCTATAGAAAATTATTTATTTAATATATTTTCTAAAAAATTTCAATTGACAAATATTCGAGCAAAAATTTTTTATATGATATTATTCGAACAAAAAATTTTCTATAGAATATTTTTCTAACAAAAAATTTTCTGTAGGATATTTTTCTAATCAAAACTTTTTTATAGAATGGTTTTTGAACAAAAAATTTTCTACAGATTATTTTTCGAATAAAAAATTTTTTTTCGAATATTTTTCGAACAAAAAATTTTCTATGCAATATTTTTGGAACAAACAATTTTTTCTAAAATATTTTTCGAACAAAATATTTTCTATGGAATATTTTTCGAACAAAAAATAAAAATTTGTCGAACAAAAAAACATATATAGAATATTTTTTCGAAAAGAAAATTTTCTATAGCATATTTTTCGAACAAAAAGTTTTCTATGAAATATTTTTCGAACAAAATATTTTCTATAGAATATTTTTGAACAAAAAATTTTCTATAAAAAATTATTTATTCAATATAATTTCTAAAAAATTTCAATAGAAAAATATTCGAGCAAAAATTTTTTATAAGAAATTATTCGAACAAAAATGTTCTATAAAATATTTTGCGAACAAAAAGTTTTCTATGAAATATTTTCGAACAACAAATTTTCTATATAATATTTTTCGAGCAAAACATTTTCTATAAAATATTTTTTTAACAAAAAATTTCTTATGAAATATTTTTCGAACAAAAAATTTTCTTTAGAATATTTTTCTAACAAAAAATTTTCTATAGAATATTTTTCTAACAAAAAATTTTCTGTAGGATATTTTTCTAATCAAAATTTTTTTAGAGAATAGTTTTTGAACAAAAAATTTTCTACAGATTATTTTTCGAAAAAAAATTTTTTTTAGAATATTTTTCGAACAAAAAATTTTCTATGGAATATTTTTGAAACAAACAATTTTTTCTAAAATATTTTTCGAACAAAAAATTTTCTATGGAATATTTTTCGAACAAAAAATAAAAATTTGTCGAACAAAAAATCATATATAGAATATTTTTTCGAAAAGAAAATTTTCTATAGCATATTTTTCGAACAAAAAGTTTTTAATGAAATATTTTTCGAACAAAATATTTTCTATAGAATATTTTTGAACAAAAAATTTTCTATAAAAAATTATTTATTCAATATAATTTCTATAAAATTTCAATAGAAAAATATTCGAGCAAAAATTTTTTATATGATATTATTCGAACAAAAATGTTCTATAAAACATTTTGCGAACAAAAAGTTTTCTATGAAATATTTTCGAACAACAAATTTTCTATATAATATTTTTCGAGCAAGAAATTTTCTATAAAATATTTTTTTAACAAAAAATTTCTTATGAAATATTTTTCGAACAAAAAATTTTCTTTAGAATATTTTTCTAACAAAAAATTTATTTTAGAAATTTTTCGAACAAAAAATTTTTTTAGAAATTTTTCAAACAAAATTTGTTAAACAAAAAATTTTTATAGAATATTTAAAAATTTTTTAGTAGAATATTTTTTTAACAAAAAATTTTCTATGGAATATTTTTCAAACAAAAATTTCTCTATAGAATAATTTTCAAACAAAAAATTTTCTATCGAATATTTTTCTAACAAAAAGTTCTTTGGAATATCTTTCAAACAAAAAACTTTCTATAAAATATGTTTTAAACAAAAAATTTCCTATTTAATATTTTTCGAACAAAAACTTTTCTACAGAATATTTTTCGAACAAAAAATTTTCTATGAACAAAAAAAATTTCGATAAAAAATTTTTCAAACAAAAAATTTATTGTAGAATATTTTTTGCTTGAAAATTATTAAAGTTTAATAAAATTACTTGAATCTAAATAAAAGTATTTGAGTAAAAATTATGCAACCAAAAATTATTGGATTAAAAACTTTTCCTTAATAACATCCCATTTTACATTAACTAAATTTACACGTGTTTCCAAACTTTTGTTTTAATTTTTGTACATAAAGTTTCTATTCGGGATAATTTGTCAAAATTAATTATATCTAAGTCATAAAATAAGGATAAGGATAAGAATGAAAAACAATTTTTCTATTAATGTTTGTCTATACGTTTGTAGACCCTAAAAACTTTGTCACAGAAATTTTATATTAAAAATTTGAAATAAAATACAAAAGAATTAAATGTGGTTTAATAAAATGTATAAAATACTTAAATAATCTAATTTTACTTAAAACTAGTGTTAAACTTATTTATAAGAAAATTTTAAATTTAAGATTTTTTCGAGAGTTTAACACCCTGTATATAATTAATAAAGTGTCTAAAATGAGTTGTAACAAATTACGAGTAATTGTCTCCCAATAAAAAATAAGAAAAATTAAACCTATATTTATGGATTTATATATTAGCTGTTAAATATTTGAGAACACCCTGTAAATATTTTTTTTAACCCCCTCAAATTATTCTTAAAAATCTTCTATATTAAGTAAAATTAACTCTAAAATAAAAGAAAACAATGGAATTGTTATTAGCGCAAACTATTTAAAATGTAGAATTTATTTAAAAATTTAAGTAACTTAAGAAAACTGTTTTAAACTTCATACCAACTAAATACGAATGAATAATGAAATAAAATTTTAATATTTGCTGACTTTTCAAAATTCAAGTGTTTTACTTAAGGAAAACAGGCCAAATTTCTCAAGGTAAGCCCCTAACACCCAGTTTGTTTGGTCAAAGTCAAAGAATCCAATGAAATGTTATTTCTCTTCAAAACCTCCAAGGATGTATCAATTGTAGCCGTTGAAGGCCAACGTTCACGTGTCAATATCCAAACAATGGCTGTAATATTTTAAGAGTATGAAAAATAATTCATTTATAATTGAAATATTAATAAACCTCAATTTCACTCACTCGAATGCTGGTCGATGCCCAAAGGAGAGCAGGAGTAGACGACACTAAATGTACAATAATCTGTATCCAAGACCCAGTAATTACTGGTTGTATTGTAGACTGGACTAACGGGGAAGGTTACCATTAGTTTGGCATTTGAAACAATAGAAGCGAAGCCATCAATTACTTCCACGGCACCAGAACTAGAAAAGAACAAAAACTTTTTTTAAATATATGTAACATTTTTTATAGAATATTTAACAAACGAAAATTTTTCTAAAGAAAATTTTAAAACGAAAAATTTTTTATAGAAAATTTTAAAAATGTTCAATTTTATAAACGAAAAATTTCCTATAGAAAATTTTATAAACGAAAAATTTCCTATAGAAAATTTTATAAACGAAAAATTTCCTATAGAAAATTTTATAAACGAAAAATTTTCTATAGAAAATTTTATAAACGAAAAATTTTCTATAGAAAATTTTATAAACGAAAAATTTTCTATAGAAAACTTTATAAACGAAAAATTTTCTATAGAAAACTTTATAAACGAAAAATTTTCTATAGAAAACTTTATAAACGAAAAATTTTCTATAGAAAATTTTATAAACGAAAAATTTTCTATAGAAAATTTTATAAACGAAAAATTTTCTATAGAAAATTTTATAAACGAAAAATTTTCTATAGAAAATTTTATAAACGAAAAATTTTCTATAGAAAATTTTATAAACGAAAAATTTTCTATAGAAAATTTTATAAACGAAAAATTTTCTATAGAAAATTTTATAAACGAAAAATTTTCTATAGAAAATTTTATAAACGAAAAATTTTCTATAAAAAATTTTATAAACGAAAAATTTTCTATAGAAAATTTTATAAACGAAAAATTTTCTATAGAAAATTTTATAAACGAAAAATTTTCTATAGAAAATTGTATAAACGAAAAATTTTCTATAGAAAATTTTATAAACGAAAAATTTTCTATAGAAAATTTTATAAACAAAAAATTTTCTATAGAAAATTTTATGAAGGAAAAATTTTCTATATAAAATTTTATAAACGAAAACTTTTCTACAGAAAATTTTCAAAAGAAAATTTTCTTTAGAAAAATGTATAAACAAAAAATTTTCCAAAGAAAATTTACAAACGATAAAATTTCTAAAGAAAATTTTATAAACGAAAAATTTTCTACAGAAAATTTTATAAACGAAAAATTTCTATAAAAAATTTTTACAAATTTTATAAACGAAAAATTTTCTATAGAAAATTTTATAAACGAAAAATTTTCTCTAGAAAATTTTATAAACGAAAAATTTTCTCTAGAAAATTTTATAAACGAAAAATTTTCTATAGAAAATTTTATAAACAAAAAATTTTCTATAGAAAATTTTATAAACGAAAAATTATTTATAGAAAATTTTGGAATCAAAAAATTTTTAATAGAAAATTTTATAAACGAAAAAATTTCTATAGAAAAATTTAAAAACGAAAAAATTTCTATAGAAAATTTTAAAAACGAAAAAATTTCTATAGGAAATTTTAAAAACGAAAAATTTTCCAGGAAAATTTTATAAACGAAAAATTGTCTATAGAAAATTTTATAAACGAAAAATTTTCTATAGAAAATGTTATCAACGAAAAATTTCCTAAAGAAAATTTTATAAACGAAAAATTATTTATAGAAAATTTTGGAATCAAAAACTTTTTAATAGAAAATTTTATAAACGAAAATTTTCGATAGAAAATTTTATAAACGAAAAATTTTCTATAGAAAATTTTATAAACGAAAAATTTTCTATAGAAAATTTTATAAACGAAAAATTTTCTATAGAAAATTTTATAAACGAAAAATTTTCTATAGAAAATTTTATAAACGAAAAATTTTCTATAGAAAATTTTATAAACGAAAAATTTTCTATAGAAAATTTTATAAACGAAAAATTTTCTATAGAAAATTTTATAAACGAAAAATTTTCTATAGAAAATTTTATAAACGAAAAATTTTCTATAGACAATTTTATAAACTAAAAATTTTCTATAGAAATTTTATTTGCGAAAAATTTTCTATAGAAAATTTCTGTAACGAAAAATTTTGTATAGAAAATTGTATAAAGAAAAATTTTCTATAGAAAATAATATAAACGAAAAATTTTCTATAAAAAATTTTATAAACAACAAATTTTCTATAGAAAACTTTACAAACAAAAACATTAAACGGAAAATTTTCTATAGAAAATTTTATAAATGGAAAATTTTCTATAGAAAATTTTATAAATGGAAAGTTTTATATAGAATATTTTATAAACAAAAATTTTCTATAGTAAATATCAAATTTTATCAACGAAAAATTTTATAAACGAAAAATATTATAAACGAAAAATTTTATAAGCGAAAAATGTTCTATAGAAAATTTTATAAACGAAAAATTTTTTGTAGAAAATTTTATAAACGAAAAATTTTCTATTTTTTATATAAAAAATTACACAAACGAAGAACTTTCAATAAAAATTTCCTAATCCAAGAATTTTCAATTAAAGTAATCTTTTTTTGAAAATTTCTCAATATAAATTTTTTATAGAAAATTTTTTAGCTGAAGAATTTTCTATAGAAAATTTTATAAACGAAAAATTTTCTACAAAAGATTTCACGATCAAAAAATTTTCTTTAGAAATTTTCTCAATCAAAGAATTTTCTATAGAAAATTTCTCAATCGCAGAATTTTCTATAGAAAACTACTCAATCGAATAATTTTCTATTGAACATTTCTCAACCGAATAATTTTCTACAGAAAATTTCTAATCGAAGAAATTTCTATACAAAATTAATAGAAGCATTTTCTGTAGAAAATTTTTTTAATCAAAGAATTTTGTATAGAAAATTTTTCAATTGAAGAATTTTCTATAAAATATTTCTCAATTGAAGAACTTTCTATAGAAAAAATTATTATTCGAATATTTTTCTATTGCAAATTTCACAAAAATTTCTTACAAAAGTTTTCAAACAAAAGAATTTCGTATATTTTTGTTCCACTTACGTTCCATTGACCAATGAATTTCTAACGCCCACTTGACCATCTGCCCTTAGACTATATTCGGCAGTTACACAAACACCATCAGCCTCAAAGTAGACGGGATATTTGGCGTACTCATACCAAAGACCCAAATACTGAGAAACATCAAAGTTGGGCACAACATCGACGTTACAAGGGCACGAGCCAGACGACACAACTTGAGCCCGGATGGAGATGGAAGTGGAACTCAAAAAGAGCAACAGAGTAATAAAAGATAACATTTTTTCCCTTTGGTATTTGTTAAACTTCTTAGTTATTTTATTTTTTATTGTTTATTTTTCTTTTGATTTAGACACTTCTTCGCACTTCACAAATCAAACTGGAGCAATTAGATAAAGTGTTTGATATTTTTATAGAAAAAAAAATAACAAAAATTTGGAAGATGTTCGAGAAGCTTGTAAAGTGGCAAAATTATGAAACACTTAATATTATTGATGTTTTCTTTTTTTATAAATTGTTTTCTATTTGTTAGAACATGACAAATGTTGTTCAATATTAACAACAATAATAATTGTTAAAAAAAAATTTATTATTTAAGAAATTTTTTATCTAAATATTAATCAGCTGAAAAATTGTCAACAGAAAATTAGTGCATTCAAAAGTTTTTAGTATAAATTTATTTAACCGAGAAATTTTCTGTAGAAAATTAATCGATAAAAAAATGTACTTTATAAAATTAATCGATTAAAATAAATTGAAATTTTTCGATGTCAAAAAATTTCTATAGAAAATTTTTCGATATCAAAAAAATATTTAGAGAAATTTTTTGATATCAAAAATTTTCTATATAAATTTCTTTATATCGAAAAATTTTATATAGAAAATTTTTGATATCGAAAAATTTCTATAGAAAATTTTTCCAAATTAAAAAAATTTCTATAGAAAATTTTTGATATCAAAAATTTCTATAGAAAATTTTTGGATATCAAAAAAAAATGTCTGCAGAAAATTCGTCAGTGAAATTTTCTATAGAAAATTCTACTTTTGTAGAACTTTCTATAGAAAATTTCTTTTTTTCGCTTTTAAAATTTTCTATCGAAAATTTTTGTTTATAAAATTTTCTATCGAAAATTTTTTGTTTATAAAATTTTCTATCGAAAATTTTTTGTTTATAAAATTTTCTATCGAAAATTTTTTTAGAGAAATTTTCTGTAGAAAATTTTTCGTTACAGAAATTTTCTATGGAAAATAGTTTCTAAGTAAAATTTTCTATAAAAACTTTTTCGTTTACAAAATTTTCTATAGAAAACTTTTCGCTTATAAAATTTTCTATAGAAAACTTTTCGTTTATAAAATTTACTATAGAAAATTTTTCTATAGAAAATACTACTTTTGTGGAACTTTCTATAGAAAATTTCTTTTTTTCGCTTTTAAAATTTTCTATCGAAAATTTTTGTTTATAAAATTTTCTATCGAAAATTTTTTGTTTATAAAATTTTCTATCGAAAATTTTTTGTTTATAAAATTTTCTATCGAAAATTTTTTTAGAGAAATTTTTTGTAGAAAATTTTTCGTTACAGAAATTTTCTATGGAAAATAGTTTCTTAGTAAAATTTTCTATAGAAACTTTTTCGTTTACAAAATATTCTATAGAAAACTTTTCGTTTATAAAATTTTCTATAGAAAACTTTTCGTTTATAAAATTTACTATAGAAAATTTTTCGTTTATAAAATTTTCTATAGAAAATTTTTCGTTTATAAAAATTTCTATAGAAAATTGATAGTATATAAAATTTTCTATAGAAAATTGTTCGCTTATAAAATTTTCTATAGAAAAATGTTAGTATATAAAATTTTTTATAGAAAATTTTTCGTTAATAAAATTTTCGTTAGAAAATTTTTCGTTTATAAAATTTTCTATAGAAACTTTTTCGTTTATAAAATTTTCTATAGAAAACTTTTCTTTTATAAAATTTTCTATAGAAGATTTTTCGTTTATAAAATTTTTTATAGAAAATTTTTCGTTTATAAAATTTTCTATAGAAAATTTTTCGTTTATAAAATTTTCTATAGAAAATTTTTCGTTTATAAAATTTTCTATAGAAAATTTTTCGTTTATAAAATTTTCTATAGAAAATATTTCGTTTATAAAATTTTCTATAGAAAATTTTTCGTTTATAAAATTTTCTATAGAAAATTTTTCGTTTATAAAATTTTCTATAGAAAATTTTTCGTTTATAAAATTTTCTATAGAAAATTTTTCGTTTATAAAATTTTCTATAGAAAATTTTTCGTTTATAAAAATTTCTATAGAAAATTTTTCGTTTATAAAAATTTCTATAGCAAATTGATAGTATATAAAATTTTCTGTAGAAAATTTTTCGTTTATAAAATTTTCTTTAGGAAATTTTTCGTTTATAAAATTTTCTATACAAAATTTTTCGTTTATAAAATTTTCTATAGAAAATTTTTCGTTTATAAAAATTTCTATAGCAAATTGATAGTATATAAAATTTTCTGTAGAAAATTTTTCGTTTATAAAATTTTCTATAGAAAATTTTTCGTTTATAAAATTTTCTATAGAAAATTTTTCGTTTATAAAATTTTCTATAGAAAATTTTTCGTTTATAAAATTTTCTATAGAAAATTTTTCGTTTATAAAAATTTCTATAGCAAATTGATAGTATATAAAATTTTCTGTAGAAAATTTTTCGTTTATAAAATTTTCTATAGAAAAATGTTAGTATATACAATTTTTTTATAGAAAATTTTTCGTTTATAAAATTTTCTATAGAAAATTTTTCGTTTATAAAATTTTCTATAGAAAATTTTTCGTTTATAAAATTTTCTATAGAAAATTTTTCGTTTATAAAATTTTCTATAGAAAATTTTTCGTTTATAAAATTTTCTATAGAAAATTTTTCGTTTATAAAATTTTCTATAGAAAATTTTTCGCTTATAAAATTTTCTATAGAAAATTTTTCGTTTATAAAATTTTCTATAGAAAATTTTTCGTTTATAAAATTTTCTATAGAAAATTTTTCGTTTATAAAATTTTCTATAGAAAATTTTTCGTTTATAAAATTTTCTATAGAAAATTTTTCGTTTATAAAATTTTCTATAGAAAATTTTTCGTTTATAAAATTTTCTATAGAAAATTTTTCGTTTATAAAATTTTCTATAGAAAATTTTTCGTTTATAAAATTTTCTATAGAAAATTTTTCGTTTATAAAGTTTTCTATAGAAAATTTTTCGTTTATAAAGTTTTCTATAGAAAATTTTTCGTTTATAAAATTTTCTATAGAAAATTTTTCGTTTATAAAATTTTCTATAGAAAATTTTTCGTTTATAAAATTTTCTATAGAAAATTTTTCGCTTATAAAATTTTCTATAGAAAATTTTTCGTTTATAAAATTTTCTATAGAAAATTTTTCGTTTAAAAATTTGCTATAGAAAATTTTTCGTTTAAAAATTTTCTATAGAAAATTTTTCGTTTAAAAATTTTCTATAGAAAATTTTTCGTTTATAAAATTTTCTATAGAAAATTTTTCGTTTATAAAATTTTCTATAGAAAATTTTTCGTTTAAAAATTTTTTATAGAAAATTTTTCGTTTATAAAATTTTCTATAGAAAATTTTTCGTTTATAAAATTTTCTATAGAAAATTTTTCGTTTATAAAATTTTCTATAGAAAATTTTTTGTTTATAAAATTTTCTATAGAAAATTTTTCGTTTATAAAATTTTCTATAGAAAATTTTTCGTTTATAAAATTTTCTATAGAAAATTTTTCGTTTGTAAAATTTTCTATAGAAAATTTTTCGTTTGTAAAATTTTCTATAGAAAATTTTTCGTTTACAAAATTTTCTATAGAAAATTTTTCGTTTATAAAATTTTCTATAGAAAATTTTTCGTTTATAAAATTTTCTATAGAAAATTTTTCGTTTATAAAATTTTCTATAGAAAATTTTTCGTTTATAAAATTTTCTATAGAAAATTTTTCGTTTATAAAATTTTCTATAGAAAATTTTTCGTTTATAAAATTTTCTATAGAAAATTTTTCGTTTATAAAATTTTCTATAGAAAATTTTTCGTTTATAAAATTTTCTATAGAAAATTTTTCGTTTATAAAATTTTCTATAGAAAATTTTTCGTTTATAAAATTTTCTATAGAAAATTTTTCGTTTATAAAATTTTCTATAGAAAATTTTTCGTTTATAAAATTTTCTATAGAAAATTTTTCGTTTATAAAATTTTCTATAGAAAATTTTTCGTTTATAAAATTTTCTATAGAAAATTTTTCGTTTATAAAATTTTCTATAGAAAATTTTTCGTTTATAAAATTTTCTATAGAAAATTTTTCGTTTATGAAATTTTCTATAGAAAATTTTTCGTTTATGAAATTTTCTATAGAAAATTTTTCGTTTATGAAATTTTCTATAGAAAATTTTTCGTTTATAAAATTTTCTATAGAAAATTTTTCGTTTATAAAATTTTCTATAGAAAATTTTTCTTTTACAAAATTTTCTTACGAAAATTTTTGAAAAATTTAGTTTTAAAAGTGTGTCTTTTAGGAGTTTTTCTTTACAAGATTTGGATTTTGTCCCATTGTGCTTTTCAGTCAATGCGGTATGATAAAAATAGCAGCCGCCTAATTAGTGTGAACGAGTTGGTATTGAGCAGCAACATGATAGACTAAACGGTCTGATGTAGACGTGCGAAGGTTACACACGTGCAAGTCAAACGTGTTCAAAAAATGTTCCAAGTTCGTGTGTTTAGATAAAAATAAAAGATAAAATGTAAAGAAAAAATCATGTTCTTTTAACTTTCTAATTTTTAAATTTTGTTTCAAGAAAAAATTTAAAATTGTTTGTTTAAGAATTTAATATTTTTGTTTTTAATGAACAAAAACGTTGATTTTTTTTAGGCAGATTTAAATTTAATTCTTTCCTTAATAAGGAGAACATTTATTTATTTCAAAAAAGTTCCTGCACATGTTTCAACTTTGCTTTCACAAAAAAAATTCCTGCCAATTTATGCCTATTTTTGAAAATCAATATCATCAAAAAAAATGTGAATGTAAATCCCAGCATTAGACTGATTTACTGATCTAATGCTTAAAGTATCAAATGTAAATATAAATTAGAATAAAATAAAAATAGGGATTTTCTGCCTACGAAGAAATAAACAGATTTGATTTATTCCAACACAAGAAATCAAACATGTCATCATCACATTCGACATACATGAAAGTCCTTGAGTTTTCATTTCCTCCTGGAAACCAAGAAAAAAACAAAGTTAACAAAATGTATTTGTGAATGTAAAATCAAAACAGAAATTGTCAAAAAATACGTTTACATTTTTGTCACTGTAAGTATGAATTTCAACAGCAAATATTTATGGAAATAAAATCCTTTACAAATTCAATCAAATCCTGAATGTATGTTAGTTTTATACGGAGTCATCATTAGAGGAAACACGTGTCGTAGATGACACTCATGCGTAAATAGTTATAAAACAGATAATTTATCAAAAAATACAATAACAAGAAAAATGTGAGTATAATTGAAATGAATTTTACAAATTGAACATTTAACTATGACAACAGGTAAATATTTACTAAATAAATATTAGTATAAGCCGACAATTCAAATGCTAATCAAATAAATACATTCAGAGAAATAGAGACTCCCAGTCTTAGCAAAAAATAAAAACAATTCAATAGAAAATTTTCTAAACAACAAAAATTCGATAGAAATTTTCTCAGGCGAAAATTTTCTACAAAAAATATTACTTAAGAAAATATTCTATAGAAAATTTTATAAACGAAACATTTTTAATAGAAAATTTTTCGTTTTTTACGAAAAATTTTCTATAGAAAATTTCACTAACGAAAAATTTTCTATAGAAAATTTCACTAACGAAAAATTTTATATAGAAAATTTCACTAACGAAAAATTTTCTATAGAAAATTTCACTAACGAAAAATTTTCTATAGAAAATTTCACTAACGAAAAATTTTCTATAGAAAATTTCACTAACGAAAAATTTTCTATAGAAAATTTCACTAACGAAAAATTTTCTATAGAAAATTTCACTAACGAAAAATTTTCTATAGAAAATTTCACTAACGAAAAATTTTCTATAGAAAATTTCACTAACGAAAAATTTTCTATAGAAAATTTCACTAACGAAAAATTTTCTATAGAAAATTTCACTAACGAAAAATTTTCTATAGAAAATTTCACTAACGAAAAATTTTCTATAGAAAATTTCACTAACGAAAAATTTTCTATAGAAAATTTCACTAACGAAAAATTTTCTATAGAAAATTTCACTAACGAAAAATTTTCTATAGAAAATTTCACTAACGAAAAATTTTCTATAGAAAATTTCACTAACGAAAAATTTTCTATAGAAAATTTCACTAACGAAAAATTTTCTATAGAAAATTTCACTTACGAAAAATTTTCTATAGAAAATTTCACTAACGAAAAATTTTCTATAGAAAATTTCACTAACGAAAAATTTTCTATAGAAAATTTCACTAACGAAAAATTTTCTATAGAAAATTTCACTAACGAAAAATTTTCTATAGAAAATTTCACTAACGAAAAATTTTCTATAGAAAATTTCACTAACGAAAAATTTTCTATAGAAAATTTCACTAACGAAAAATTTTCTATAGAAAATTTCACTAACGAAAAATTTTCTATAGAAAATTTCACTAACGAAAAATTTTCTATAGAAAATTTCACTAACGAAAAATTTTCTATAGAAAATTTCACTAACGAAAAATTTTCTATAGAAAATTTCACTAACGAAAAATTTTCTATAGAAAATTTCACTAACGAAAAATTTTCTATAGAAAATTTCACTAACGAAAAATTTTCTATAGAAAATTTCACTAACGAAAAATTTTCTATAGAAAATTTCACTAACAAAAAATTTTCTATAGAAAATTTCACTAACGAAAAATTTTCTATAGAAAATTTCACTAACGAAAAATTTTCTATAGAAAATTTCACTAACGAAAAATTTTCTGTATAAAATTTCACTAACGAAAAATTTTCTATAGAAAATATCACTAACGAAAAATTTTCTATAGAAAATTTCACTAACGAAAAATTTTCTATAGAAAATTTCACTAACGAAAAATTTTCTATAGAAAATTTCACTAACGAAAAATTTTCTATAGAAAATTTCACTAACGAAAAATTTTCTATAGAAAATTTCACTAACGAAAAATTTTCTATAGAAAATTTCACTAACGAAAAATTTTCTATAGAAAATTTCACTAACGAAAAATTTTCTATAGAAAATTTCACTAACGAAAAATTTTCTATAGAAAATTTCACTAACGAAAAATTTTCTATAGAAAATTTCACTAAAGAAAAATTTTCTATAGAAAATTTCACTAACGAAAAATTTTCTATAGAAAATTTCACTAACGAAAAATTTTCTATAGAAAATTTCACTAACGAAAAATTTTCTATAGAAAATTTCACTAACGAAAAATTTTCTATAGAAAATTTCACTAACGAAAAATTTTCTATAGAAAATTTCACTAACGAAAAATTTTCTATAGAAAATTTCACTAACGAAAAATTTTCTATAGAAAATTTCACTAACGAAAAATTTTCTATAGAAAATTTCACTAACGAAAAATTTTCTATAGAAAATTTCACTAACGAAAAATTTTCTATAGAAAATTTCACTAACGAAAAATTTTCTATAGAAAATTTCGCTAACGAAAAATTTTCTATAGAAAATTTCACTAACGAAAAATTTTCTATAGAAAATTTCACTAATGAAAAATTTTCTATAGAAAATTTCGCTAACGAAAAATTTTCTATAGAAAATTTCACTAACGAAAAATTTTCTATAGAAAATTTCACTAACGAAAAATTTTCTATAGAAAATTTCACTAACGAAAAATTTTCTATAGAAAATTTCACTAACGAAAAATTTTCTATAGAAAATTTCACTAACGAAAAATTTTCTATAGAAAATTTCACTAACGAAAAATTTTCTATAGAAAATTTCACTAACGAAAAATTTTCTATAGAAAATTTCACTAACGAAAAATTTTCTATAGAAAATTTCACTAACGAAAAATTTTCTATAGAAAATTTCACTAACGAAAAATTTTCTATAGAAAATTTCACTAACGAAAAATTTTCTATAGAAAATTTCACTAACGAAAAATTTTCTATAGAAAATTTCACTAACGAAAAATTTTCTATAGAAAATTTCACTAACGAAAAATTTTCTATAGAAAATTTCACTAACGAAAAATTTTCTATAGAAAATTTCACTAACGAAAAATTTTCTATAGAAAATTTCACTAACGAAAAATTTTCTATAGAAAATTTCACTAACGAAAAATTTTCTATAGAAAATTTCACTAACGAAAAATTTTCTATAGAAAATTTCACTAACGAAAAATTTTCTATAGAAAATTTCACTAACGAAAAATTTTCTATAGAAAATTTCACTAACGAAAAATTTTCTATAGAAAATTTCACTAACGAAAAATTTTCTATAGAAAATTTCACTAACGAAAAATTTTCTATAGAAAATTTCACTAACGAAAAATTTTCTATAGAAAATTTCACTAACGAAAAATTTTCTATAGAAAATTTCACTAACGAAAAATTTTCTATAGAAAATTTCACTAACGAAAAATTTTCTATAGAAAATTTCACTAACGAAAAATTTTCTATAGAAAATTTCACTAACGAAAAATTTTCTATAGAAAATTTCACTAACGAAAAATTTTCTATAGAAAATTTCACTAACGAAAAATTTTCTATAGAAAATTTCACTAACGAAAAATTTTCTATAGAAAATTTCACTAATGAAAAATTTTCTATAGAAAATTTCACTAACGAAAAATTTTCTATAGAAAATTTCACTAACGAAAAATTTTCTATAGAAAATTTCACTAACGAAAAATTTTCTATAGAAAATTTCACTAACGAAAAATTTTCTATAGAAAATTTCACTAACGAAAAATTTTCTATTGAAAATTTCACTAACGAAAAATTTTCTATAGAAAATTTCGCTAACGAAAAATTTTCTATAGAAAATTTCACTAACGAAAAATTTTCTATAGAAAATTTCACTAACGAAAAATTTTCTATAGAAAATTTCACTAACGAAATATTTTCTATAGAAAATTTCACTAACGAAAAATTTTCTATAGAAAATTTCACTAACGAAAAATTTTCTATAGAAAATTTCACTAACGAAAAATTTTCTATAGAAAATTTCACTAACGAAAAATTTTCTATAGAAAATTTCACTAACGAAAAATTTTCTATAGAAAATTTCACTAACGAAAAATTTTCTATAGAAAATTTCACTAACGAAAAATTTTCTATAGAAAATTTCACTAACGAAAAATTTTCTATAGAAAATTTCACTAACGAAAAATTTTCTATAGAAAATTTCACTAACGAAAAATTTTCTATAGAAAATTTCACTAACGAAAAATTTTCTATAGAAAATTTCACTAACGAAAAATTTTCTACAGAAAATTTCACTAACGAAAAATTTTCTATAGAAAATTTCACTAACGAAAAATTTTCTATAGAAATTTTAATAAAAAAATTAAAAACGAAAAATTTTCTATAGAAAATTTTGAAAACGAAAAATTTTTTATAGAAAATTTTAGAAACGAAACATTTTCTAGAGAAAATTTCGTTTTCAAACAAAAAATTTTCTTTAGAAAATTTCACTAACAACTGATTTTCTATAGAAAATTTCACAATCGAAAAATTTTCTATTTCCCTAAAGAAATTTTTCGATTGTAAAATTTTGAATAGAAAATTTTTCGATTGTAAAATTTTCTATAGAAAATTTTTCGATTATAAAATTTTCTATAGAAAATTTTTCGATTGTAAAATTTTCTATAGAAAATTTTTCGATTGTAAAATTTTCTATAGAAAATTTTTCGA
Source organism: Stomorhina lunata (assembly GCA_933228675.1). NCBI lineage: Eukaryota > Metazoa > Arthropoda > Insecta > Diptera > Rhiniidae > Stomorhina > Stomorhina lunata. The sequence continues at coordinate 36,060,994 of OW121742.1, read as the reverse complement.
TTGTAAAATTTTCTATAGAAAATTTTTCGATTGTAAAATTTTCTATAGAAAATTTTTCGATTGTAAAATTTTCTATAGAAAATTTTTCGATTGTAAAATTTTCTATAGAAAATTTTTCGATTGTAAAATTTTCTATAGAAAATTTTTCGATTGTAAAATTTTCTATAGAAAATTTTTCGATTGTAAAATTTTCTATAGAAAATTTTTCGATTGTAAAATTTTCTATAGAAAATTTTTCGATTGTAAAATTTTCTATAGAAAATTTTTCGATTGTAAAATTTTCTATAGAAAATTTTTCGATTGTAAAATTTTCTATAGAAAATTTTTCGATTGTAAAATTTTCTATAGAAAATTTTTCGATTGTAAAATTTTCTATAGAAAATTTTTCGATTGTAAAATTTTCTATAGAAAATTTTTCGATTGTAAAATTTTCTATAGAAAATTTTTCGATTGTAAAATTTTCTATAGAAAATTTTTCGATTGTAAAATTTTCTATAGAAAATTTTTCGATTGTAAAATTTTCTATAGAAAATTTTTCGATTGTAAAATTTTCTATAGAAAATTTTTCGATTGTAAAATTTTCTATAGAAAATTTTTCGATTGTAAAATTTTCTATAGAAAATTTTTCGACTGTAAAATTTTCAATAGAAAATTTTTCGATTGTTAAATTTTCAATAGAAAATTTTTCGATTGTTAAATTTTCAATAGAAAATTTTTCGATTGTTAAATTTTCAATAGAAAATTTTTCGATTGTTAAATTTTCAATAGAAAATTTTTCGATTGTAAAATTTTTAATAGAAAATTTTTCGATTGGGAAATTTTTAATAGAAAATTTTTCGATTGTTAAATTTTCTGTAGAAAATTTTTCGATTGTAAAATTTTCTGTACAAAGTTTTTTTATTGTGAAGTTTTCTACAGAAAATTTTTCGATTGTAAAACTCTCTATAGAAAGTGTTTCGGTTGTGAACTTTTCTATAGAAAATTTTTCAATTGTGTCATTTTCTATAAAACATTTTTAGATTGTGAAATTTTTTATAGAAAATTTTTCGATTTTGAACTTTTGTATAGAAAATTACTCGATTGTGAAATTTTCTATAGAAAACTTTTCGATTGTGAAATTTTCTATAGAAAATTGTTCGATTGTGAAATTTTCTATAGAACATTTTTCGATTGTGAAAGTGTTCATAGAAAATTCTTTAATTGTGAAATATTTTATAGAAAATTTTTCGATTTTTTATACAAAATTTTTAATTTTAAAATTTTCGATAGAAAATTCGTTTTGTTATTTCCAAAGAAAAGAATTCGATTAAGGAATTATATAGTTGAGGCATTGTGTAAGGATGTCCGGTTTAAAATGTGACCGGTCTAATGTAAAAGTATTGTACAAATACATGCAAAGTGTATAACTAATATTGTGTCTAGGCATGAAAGTACTTGTGCATAAATAATAATTTGCGTTTTGTTGTATAATAAATATTTGAAAAGTTAAATAATAGAAGGATTGCATGATTTTCAGATATCATTCATTGGATAATAAAGATAAATATGAAGTTCGCACAATACTTAAATTTTATTATAAATCAATTAAATTTGATGTCCTTCTTATTTATGCCAACATTTTTGAATATAAATTTTTGTTTGTTTTCGAAAACCTAACAAACTGACGTCATAGTTTTTATAACAAAACATTGTCGTTTCAGAAATTCAAAATTTCCCCCTTTAATTTGCTAATTCCCTTAACACTATGCATCTGTTACCGGTGACCATAAAATTCATTTTCAATCTATTTTTAATCCTAAATTTAACCTTCTATTTTATATGCATTCATATAAAATTTTATATTGTTATCTAAACTTTATACTAAAAAACAGCAACATAATTTTTTATGCTTTTTATCATAAAATAAATAATTTATGAAGCTGAATTTTCTAAAATTTCTCCCAAGTCTAAAAATAATTTTCTATTTTGTTCAGCCATTGTTTGTGTTCGTCAGGTAATAAATTTACGGTCAGTTAACATGTGTAACAATTTTATGGTAAAACTTTTATTAATTTTAGATTTTACCTTAACACTTTGCAACATCTTTCTTTAATGGTGGTCAGTGAACCTTTAAAACATCTTGAGTCTCTAAGACTTGAAATGAATGGAAAAATGATTATATTGGGAATTTGGAAAAATGATTATATTGGGAATTTGGTAAATGCAAAAGTTTAAGGATTACTTAATGGCTTTTGACTAAATAATACAAAAATACCCACGCAAATTATTTTTGATCAAATCATAAAGAAAACGATTGAACACTTAAGCCCAGAAAAGAATCTTTGACTAATACTTATAAAATTGGCAAACCATTACTTATACTAATAACACAAATGTCATTACAAAAGTGTAAGTATAATCAATATCAATATTAATATAATACTAATACTTAATTAATAATATTACTAATATCAACACAAACAAGTAAGAGTGTTATATTCGGCTGTGCCGAATCTCATATACCCACCATCAAGTTGTGTTAAATTTAGAAATATATCCCATATATCCACGAGGGTGCAGCAAATTCAAAACGTGGACCAAATTGGAAAAAAGTTGTTACGCTAGTTGGTATTGTTGGTAAAACATTTGGAATAACTTCGGTTTTATAGTTCAACATTGAAAAGTGTGTAAGTGGTTTCCCTAGTAATTATTTACATTGAAAAAAAATTCGTTATCGTAATCGGGTATGGTTTTACATTAATAAGTTGGTAAATACTTTTCGTTTAGCTTAATATTTAGTTAGGATAAAGACGTTGATAGTAATACGACAGGTCCATATATTTTGTTAGGAGTTCCTAATGCATCTACCATATACATAATCTTAATACGCTGCTTGTACCTCCGAATATTTTTGATTGTAGATATAAAAAAGGGGATGTAATATGAATATATAAGAATTATAGCCAAATGTTGACCGATTGTAACAAAATTTCACACACTGGCTGGTATTTATATAAAGCTTAGTTTTGCAAAATTTAGTGGCAATAGCTGTCAGAGTTTCTAATTTAATAGCTTTTAACTGGTCCTTGCTAAATATTTTTTGGTTTCCGGGAGTGTTTTTTATATGAAAGCTATAGTCAAATATGGACCGATTCCTATAAAATTTGATATACTGACCAATAGTTGCATAAAACTTCTCTATTCTAAATTTAGTTGTCATAGCTATTACAATTGTATTCAATTTATCAGCATTTATGTGTTTCCCGGGGCGGGGTTATATGGGAGGTCTAACTAAATGTGAACCGATTTCGCCCATTTTCAGTACACAACTTTTGCTACATATCAGAAATACTTTTGTAAAATTTTGTCTCTCTAGCTTTTGTAGTTAAGGAGCTGTCGCGGTTTTATCTGACGGACAGACGGACATAAATCTCCTTTTCTCTTTGTATTTTTGTGTTTCTGTAAGTTTTTTATATAGGAGCTATGGTCAAATGGTGACCGATTGTGACAAAATTTTGCACACTGGCTGGTATTCACATAAGACTTATTTGTGCTAAATTTGGTGACCAAAGCTATTACATTTTAGCATTTATTGGCATTTAAGTGAATTTCAGGTGGAATTTAGGCTGTTTCCGTATGTTTTTTATATGGGAGCTATGGTTAAATGTGAACCGATTTCAATGAAATTTTATATGCTGCCTACTGCTTATGTAAAACTTCTAGATAACAAATTTTGTCATCATAGCTGTTATAATTTGTCATTTATTAGCAAATAAGCGACTAGCGTAGACGAGGTTATACGGGAGCTATGGTCAAATGTTAACCGATTTTACCCAATTTCAATACCAAAATTTTCTCATAAATGTTTTTGCTAAGTTTCAGTGAGCTAGCTCCTTTCGTTTAGGCGTTATCGTGATTTCAACAGACAGACAGACAGACAGACAGACAGACAGACGGACAGACAGACGGACATCGCTCAATCGTCTTAGAATTTCATAAGGATTCAGAATATATATCGTTTTTGATTTTTGAGCCAATATTAAGGAAATTACAAACGGAATGACAATCTCAATATACCCCCTATTCTTTTTGATGGTGGGTATAAAAATATATATAAAGACATAGACCGAGACATATACTTAGAGAAGACTTTGAATAAAACAAAGACTCAGACACAAACTAAGGAATTAACTAAGACATAGACTAAGAAATATATCCAACAAACGTAAATCTATAATATTAATACGCAAGCACCCATTTATTATCCCCTTATACGCTTTAATTATACACTCATTTCTAGAAAATGTTATACCATTTGAAAGATATTTTTCCGTAGATCAGACGAATCTATATTTTATTAAAATCGGTTCAGTTTTAAAAAATCGGTTTGGTATTTAAAAATCTTACTAACACAATGAAGAAAACTCACATGCATATGAAATTCACTATTTAGAATCAAACAAAAGAAATTGTATGCAAACATATTTTCTTTTGTTTTTATTATTTTTGGTGAGTGATGAGAATTAAAGAGTACATTTGTGGGGAGATAGTGGTAGACAAATACAAAAATAAAGAGTATTTTATTACAATTAAATAAATGTTTTTGTTTTGTAAAATAATAGCAACAAAAATGATTGGTATTGTTTTTATTATTTGTGGTGAGGGAGTGGAAGACAAAATTAGTTATACCAGTGGTAGCCAAAACATTTGTATTAGTAAGTGTTAGTTGTATTGGTGAGAAATATTTTACACACTCGAAAAAATATTTTAATAAAATTATGGTATTCTTAATCAGATCTATTAGTCTTATTTACGTGTTAAATTATTTTAAAAAACCATAACAGTTTTTGGTTTTACTAGTAAGTTAAAACTTTAAACAAAAGAATTTTATTATACTAAAAAATTATTTGTATGAATATGAAAATCTAAAACATATAATAAAATTTAAAAACTCTCTTAAAAGTAGCTCTACATAACGTTACTATTTAAATTTAAAGTATTTATTTCATAATATTATTCATTCTTCTTTAATTTTTTTTTTATTGTCATAATACAATTCAAAAAGTGAGACGACAAACTTTTTTTGAGTGTATTGAATTTACAAGAAAAAATGTGCATTTTTCGGTGGTTGATTGCAGACTAAACGAAAGAGCGTAAGAATGCGTGTGAAGAGCGTAAGAATACATGTGATTTCAGAATGCTGAATTCAGTTCGAGCTGGCGACCATTGAGTTATACCCTTCACCACCATAGGTGGAAAGGGTATTATAAGTTTGTGCTGATGTATGTAACGCATAGAAATATTTGTCTTAGACCCATCTTTTAGTATATCAATAAGCTTAGAATCACTTTCTGAGTCGATTTAGCGATGTCCGTCCGTCCGTCAGTCCGTCCGTCCGTCCGTCTGGCTGGCTGGCTGGACCCCCATGTAAACCTTGTAATCAAACTACAGGTCGCAATTCTAAAGATAATTTGATGAAATTTGGCACAGATAATTTGTTTGATAATGGGACCATGGCTATTGAAATTCGTCGAAATCGGTCCATTATTTATGGTACCTCCCATAGGTCCCACTTCCCGGAATTGATATATTGGCCACAAAAATTTAAATCATATACGGCTTATGTAAAACTAAATCACTGTACCAAATTTCGTTGAAATCGGTCCACATTTGACCACAGCTCCCATACAAACTCTTTTCTCAAAACGCACTAAATGGGACTAAAAGGCTCATAAATCCAAAGATAATAAGAATTTTAAGTTTATTTTTTGCATACAAAATTTTTGTAAAAACTGTAATCAATTTGCTAAATTTCGAGATCATCGGTCTATATTTGACCCTAGCTCTCATATAAGTCCAAATGACGGAAACAGCTTGAATGTGTAAGTTTTGAGATTATGTTTGTATGATGGCAAAATTTAGCAAATATTTATCTTTAATTAGTAAAAAGAGGCCCAATGCTCCACTGGGAGTCAAGGATAACAGAAGAAGTAAAAAGAACACCTTTGACCTTAGTGGTGGAGTGGTGAAGGGTATCGTATGGTCGGGCTTGACCGACTATAGCACTTTCTTACTTGGTTTTTTGGAAGATTTGACAAAAAAGTGCATAAAATGTAAACCTTTCAAATTTGAATTATTTGAAGTTAAAATTTTATGGAATTTTGTTTTTTGTGTAGGTTTATTGGGATAAAATCTTCGAGTGATTGAGGGATAAATATTGTGTTAAAAAATTAAATAATATTGCAGGGAAGGGCACGCATGAGGTCATTAAGAGCAATTTTACAATGCCAATATTTTTAAGAGTCACAGTAGTAAAGAGTAGGATAAGAACATTGTGACTTATACCCAAAAAGGATGTTACAGATAAAAAAAAACAGTCTTTTGAAGGAAAGTTTATAATAATTACAGATTATTATCAAGGAAATGAATTAAATGATCGGTCTGAATCAAATGTAAATTTAAAACTGATTAATGTTTAGAAAATGCTATAATATCAGGAAGAAATATTAAAAGGCAACTCTTGCATTGCGACTGGAATGGTTTTAAACTATAAGCTTCTATAGATTCCAAGTACTTTGTGGTTCTCGCAGTTAATTATGCAGTAAAATGATAATAAATTTGAAATATTAGGATCTTTGTTAAAAAGTTCAATAAGAACTTGATTTCTCCATCATTTTTGTCGGTCCGTTAGTAACGCTTACAAGTTTATCTGTTTTCACTTCACAGAGCGCTGTTTTGACATCGATAAGATAAGAGGTACTAAGTCTAACACTTTTTCCTTCTCATTCACTTCTGGCGTTGCAAAAACGGTTTATTATGGAATATCTTGAATCAGTAAACTCTTCGAGAGCTACACAATTTTTAATTATAGTTTTGCCAATTTGGCCAATTCGACGCTCTACTGTACGAAGTGACATAGAAATCAATGAGATCAAATTTCACATATCCGTTTAGCCTAGGGTTTGCAGTTCGGTTTTAACCGAAACCGAAAACTCGGTTTTTTATGCCTCAAAACCGAAACCGAAAACCGTATAAAAAACCGCGGTTTTAGTTATTTATTTTTCAAAATTTTTTGTTGGTTTTATTCAGAAATAACATTAGCTTATCATAAATTTGCACGTAATTTGTCTATTTAATGAAGCAGAAGAATGAAACAAGCAAAAGGTGTTTACAATGATCGAATGGATAGGTGTAAGGAGAAGACGGTTTGTGAACGTAAATATTCACGATTCTCATGTTAAATTTTATAGCCTGGGCTGTATTCTAGGAATGTGTAATTTCAAGCAAACGCTAGGAACCATTAGACAAAGGCTAATGGAGTTTGATATTTTACTTAATACAAACATCGTCATCGACAACAAATATTGGCTGGAGCAGCAGCCAATATTTGTATCTGAAAATCAATTTTGAAGACGGCGACGATGTAATTTTGACTCATTTAAAACCGATTGCCCATATACATTTGAACCTAGAGGCTTTTAGAAAAACTGTTCGGTATTTAAAAAATTCGTCAGTTCGTTATAATATTTTACAAACAAGCGTTAAAAAGCATCATAATCGTGAAATAAGTTTACTCTTAGATTTCTGCTTCTAAAACAAAAAATTCATGAAAGTTTAGAAATGCTGTCGGCCTTAGATTTGCTTCATTCTATCGACTTTGAAATTGTAAATTCTTGAAAATATTTGCTATTTGTAAAAATTACTATTGAAGCAATTTGTCGCTCGGATGCAAAAATTATTCACGCTAAAGGGGCTCTGCAGTTTCTCCAAAAGAAACAAGACTTATTTAAGAAATCCCTTATATTTAAAAAACCTGAATTATTTTCCTGAATTTTAGTATTAAATTATAATATGTTTTAATGAAGTTATCAATTTTCCTACAAATTTAAACTGAAATAGTTTTATTTAAAAAACCGAAAACCGAACCGAAACCGGCCGGTTTTGGGAGTTTTAAAACCGAAACCGCGGTTTCTCATTTTCACGGTTTTTTGCAAACCCTAGTTTAGCCCGAGCAATTTTAAAAACTTGCTACATCGACACTGTCATTTTTGACTTAAAGCTCTGATTGTGATGAGTTTTTTTTTAAGAGAAGTAACACTCAGGCAAATACTACCTACACAATTGCATATAGAGTATAGTACCTGGTAGACCGAGCCTTGCTCGGAGCTTTATGATAAGCATTTTGAGGAAAATTTTAAAGTTTTTATATATTTTATATTATAAAGTGCTAAAATAAATTTAGAGGAAAGACATTGTAGAAATATTCAGTTAATTTTGAATTATTTGATTTATTTTGTCCGACCAACACATAGTTTGCATAGTTTACAGTTTAACTCATTTTGAATAATTTTGGAAATTATTCATATCAACAGAAACCTCTGTCGACTCATGCGCAACAACTTTGCTAAAGATTATAGTCTGATCAAATGCACAGTTTACGATTTAATTCATTTTGAGTAGTTTTCTGTGGCGCCACCTGTCGGACTTTGCTTATACCAATTCATAAACCTTCTTCGGCTTATCCGTAACAACTTTGCTGAAGATTATAGCATGATTAAATGTACAGCATACGATTAAATTGACTTTGAGTAAATTTCAGTAGCGCCATCTGTCGAAATTTCTTCATACCAACTAAGAAACCTTCGTCGGCTCATGTGCAACAACTTTGCTAAAGATTGTAGCATGATTAAATGTACAGATTACGATTAAATTGACTTTGAGTAAGTTTCTGTAGCGCCACCTGTCGGAAATTATTCATACCAACTAAAAAGCCTTCGTCGGCTCATGCGCTACAACTTTGCTAAAGATCATAGCATGATCAAATGTACAGTTTACGATTTAATTAATTTTTAGTCATTTTCAGTGGCGCCATCTGTCGGAAATTAGTCTTATCAATTTTAAAACCTTCGCCGGCTTATCCGCAACATCTTCGCTAAAGAGCATAACACAATAAAATTCACAGTTTACTATTCTATAAAGAACATACATACAGACAAACATTCATTTGTTTAAAATAATACTAATTTTTGCCCCTTTTTATTCCCTAATTTCTAAAAGTTCCATATGTATATTTGGTACTTTTTTGGTGCCAATTGAATTCGGTACATTTTTTTAAAACGCATTTAACATAATGTATAATGTTCCTATTCATATTACTTTGGAGATGTTAAGTTATCATTTTATCCCTTTTTTACCCATTTTGGCTCCAAAATCAAAAAAGTACCAAATACGTGTTTCATGTTTTTTTTACATCTATTGATTGCAGTACCAAGTTTCTTTCTATATTCTTTAGTTTAAAATATTAGAGTGGGTTAAAAAGGTGCCAAAAAAACTATTTTCACCCTTTTTTACCCCCTACCGGACATAGTTTCAAAAAAGTACCAAACACCTGTCCGCTTATTTTCAAAACTGTTTAAAACGTAATTTTAATTTTGTTTCTATACCTATTACTTTAGGAGACATAGCGTTTTCGATTTTTTCCCCTTTTTACCCGTTTTTACCCTCTTAGAGGTAAAAGTTCCAAAAGTCCCTTCTTCTTCGACCTATACATCAAAAAAGATACCCACTGTCCAAATTTTATCAAAATCGTTAGAGCCGTTTTCGAGATAGCAATTCTATATATATATATATATATATATATATATATATATATATATATATATATATATAAATATATATATATATATATATATACAATTATTGCTCGTTTAAGAATATAAGATACGAATTGGGTAACCTTCTTTGGAAAGGGGATAGTAGAGAAGAGAAAGGTGATAAATTGCACATCATATCTATTTTTAGAACAGTGAAGTTGCGCCATTTGTTGTTATTTAGACGCATTTTTTTGTTTTACAGCCAATTTTATTTATTTTTCGTAGACGGCGTGTTATTGCTGTAGGCTTACCGCCGATGGAAGATGCTGAGGTAACTAATTATTTAAATTCTGTTATCATTGACTTCCAGTGGAGCCTAGAGCCTTAAATTTAATAGAAATTAATAATTACAGAAATTGTTGTTGCCGAGACCGGGGATCGAACCCAGGCTCAATGTGATATTACGTGCTAACCAACTAAGCCACAGCACGGAAAATTTGTATTCACAATGAACTAGATGACGGTCGATTGTGCCGACCGCAGGATACGCTAGTAAAATTTATTGTGCAAAGAAAAGAAAATGATATTAATATTAATACTCACACTACTACTACTGCTATTTATCTACCGTTATTTTGTGTGAACATAACAAACAGGAAATACTTTTGGACTTTTCATCATACACTTCATGTTCGTGTGAGTGTTTGTTTTAATCATTTCGTTTTTATTGTTTTGAAATGTCAATCAATTGTTTTAATTATTCTATTGAATTTTTAATAGCATTCACCCATTAATTTATTTGTCATTTATTATTTTGTCATTGTCATGGACATTTGTCAATACTTCACTGAACAATTATCATATTTTAACAATTTTATTACTTTATTTATTGAAGACAGAAATGAAAAAGGGTTCGTAACAAATTCTTGTATAATTTGAAGAGGAAATTTTACATTATATTTAAATTACGCATTATATTGATAAAGTTGATACTTTCATTAATTCATTCTTATAGAATGTCAATAAAACTTGAATAGATATTTTCTTAAGCAAAGTGTCTATTAAATGATGATAGGAATATTTCAACTTCAATTTATTCCATTTTTTATTGCATAACATATTGACAAATGCAAAATGGAGCAAAACTATAGAATAGCAATTAGATGCTAATATTATATGAGAATTTGTTTTGAAATCTCATATAGCAAAATCATTGGAGTAGGTCATATATGATATAACAAAATCGAATTTTTACCCCTTTTTGTTTTTATATCTCATGATAGAAATTCCAAACAAATCATAGCAAAATATATTGTTTACCTTTTTAAAACTATCATTTTCTCATAATATCCTTTTGTTGAAACAAAACGTTTTGTTTTGTCAATAAATCACGTAGTATCTAAGTTATTTATACATTTTCCTCATATCGAAGATACAAATATATAAATTTTCATTTTTTCTCAAAAGACATTCTTTGAAGTTTTAGTTATATTTATTCATGAATAAAGATACCTACAAAAAACATTCATTCTTTCATACATTTTAATAAATTTATTAAACAATGGAATATTTTATGATGCTTTGAAGCAGAAGTGTAGGAGTTAAAGCTAGACTTTTTTGTTGCATAAATTTAGGAAAATTTATTTAGGAAGACGAATGTGAGTTTGCATATATTAAATTTTTCTATCAGGAAAATTGCTAAAGAACATAATTTGATATAACTGACAAATTATTTTGTTTTTAATAAATATTTTGAGACAAAATGTAATCGAATGATGATGATTGATGTTGCCAAAGGGGACAGAAGTTGTAGATAGTAACTCAATAGGAAATATTTCTACGTCTTAGTTTATATTTTTGTCTACGTTTTAGTAAATTCCTGCTTCTATGACTTAATCTTTGCCTTATTATACGCGCAAGTGTATGTGTAAGTCTATCCCAAATTTTTCTATAAACAATTTTTGATATCATAAATTTTTCTTTAGAAAATTTTTGATATCATAAATTTTTCTTTAGAAAATTTTTGATATCATAAATTTTTCTTTAGAAAATTTTTGATATCATAAATTTTTCTTTAGAAAATTTTTGATATCATAAATTTTTCTTTAGAAAATTTTTGATATCATAAATTTTTCTTTAGAAAATTTTTGATATCATAAATTTTTCTTTAGAAAATTTTTGATATCATAAATTTTTCTTTAGAAAATTTTTGATATCATAAATTTTTCTTTAGAAAATTTTTGATATCATAAATTTTTCTTTAGAAAATTTTTGATATCATAAATTTTTCTTTAGAAAATTTTTGATATCATAAATTTTTCTTTAGAAAATTTTTGATATCATAAATTTTTCTTTAGAAAATTTTTGATATCATAAATTTTTCTTTAGAAAATTTTTGATATCATAAATTTTTCTTTAGAAAATTTTTGATATCATAAATTTTTCTTTAGAAAATTTTTGATATCATAAATTTTTCTTTAGAAAATTTTTGATATCATAAATTTTTCTTTAGAAAATTTTTGATATCATAAATTTTTCTTTAGAAAATTTTTGATATCATAAATTTTTCTTTAGAAAATTTTTGATATCATAAATTTTTCTTTAGAAAATTTTTGATATCATAAATTTTTCTTTAGAAAATTTTTGATATCATAAATTTTTCTTTAGAAAATTTTCGATATCATAAATTTTTCTTAGAAAATTTTTGATACCATAAATTTTTCTATAGAAAATTTTTGATATCATAAATTTTTCTTTAGAAAATTTTTGATATCATAAATTTTTCTTTAGAAAATTTTTGATATCATAAATTTTTCTTTAGAAAATTTTTGATATCATAAATTTTTCTTTAGAAAATTTTTGATATCATAAATTTTTCTTTAGAAAATTTTTGATATCATAAATTTTTCTTTAGAAAATTTTTGATATCATAAATTTTTCTTTAGAAAATTTTTGATATCATAAATTTTTCTTTAGAAAATTTTTGATATCATAAATTTTTCTTTAGAAAATTTTTGATATCATAAATTTTTCTTTAGAAAATTTTTGATATCATAAATTTTTCTTTAGAAAATTTTTGATATCATAAATTTTTCTTTATAAAATTTTTGATATCATAAATTTTTCTTTAAAAAAATTTTGATATCATAAATTTTGCCTTAGAAAATTTTTGATATCATAATTTTTTCTTTAAAAAATTTTTGATATCATAAATTTTTCTTTAGAAAATTTTTGATATCATTAATTTTCCTTTAGAAAATTTTTGATATCATAAAGTCTATGTCTTAGTCTATGTCTAAGTCTATGTCATAGTCTATATCTTAGTGTATGTCTTAGTCTATGTCTTAGTCTATGTCTTAGTCTATGTCTTAGTCTATGTCTTAGTCTATGTCTTAGTCTATGTCTTAGTCTATGTCTTAGTCTATGTCTTAGTCTATGTCTTAGTCTATGCCTTAGTCTATGTCTTAGTCTATGTCTTAGTCTATGTCTTAGTCTATGTCTTAGTCTATGTCTTAGTCTATGTCTTAGTCTATGTCTTAGTCTATGCCTATGCCTTAGTTTATGTCTATATCTTATTCTACAACTTAGTTTATATCTTAATCTATATTTTAGTCTACGTATTACTAGTGACATTATATGTGCTTATATTAGTAGTTTATATCTTAGTGTATATATTAGTCTATGTTTTGCTTTATTTCTTTTGCTGGGACACTTTTATAAATTTTCCAATTTAAAGTTTTAATATTTGATTAATTTTCTCTTACCTTTTTTAAATAGACAAATTAGTGTCAACAAAAATAAATTTAAGCTTTTATGAAATGAATTACTTATGAAATAATTCATTTTGTGTCATTAAAAAGATAATTACACATTGAATGAACAAATAAATATTTACCCTGAATTATGAAAACTTTTACACATGTAAAGTATTAATTGAACATTATTTAATATTTATAATTATTAAATATTAATGATGCTTACAAAATAATTAACATAAATACAAATACTTGTCTATACACTTTAACATACGTTTACACCTCAATTACGTTCGTTAATAAAAACTGATTATACCCTTCACCATCTTAGGTGGAAAGGGTATTTAAGTTTGTTCTGATGTATGGAACGTATAGAAATATTTGTCTTAAACCCATCTTTTAGTATACCAATAAGCTTAGAATCACTTTCTGAGTCGATTTAGCGATGTCAGTCAGTCCATCCGTCCGTCCGTTTGGTCGGCTGGCTGGACCCCCATGTAAACTATGTAATCAAAGTACAGTTCGTAATTCTAAAGATAATTTGATGAAATTTGCCACAGATCAATTTTTTGATAGTGGGATCACAGCTATTGAAATTCGTTTAAATTGGTCCCTTATTTATGTTACCTCCCATAGGTCCCACTTCCCGGAATTGATTTTTGGCCACAAATATGAATATTTTTTCATGAAATTTAAAACAAATACTGCTTATGTAAAGCAAAATAACTGTATTAGATCGGTCCACATTTGACCATAGCTCCCATACAAACTCCTCTGTCAAAACGCACTTAATTGGACAAAAATCACTAAAACGCTGGTAAATCTGAATATAATGAGAATTTTATATTTATTTTTGTATATATAATTTTTGTAAAAACTGTAATTAATTTGCCAAATTTGGATTTAATCGGTCCACATTTGACCCTAGCCCTCATATAAGTCCGAACGATGGAAACAGTTTTTATATGATGTCAAAATTTAGGAAATAGGAAATTTTTCAAAAATTTCCCATTTTTAAAAGAAATCTTTCAAAAATTTCCTATTTTCAAAGGAAATTTTTCAAAAATTTCCTATTTGTAAAGGAAATTTTTCAAAAATTTCCTATTTTTATAGGAAATTTTTCAAAAATTTCCTATTTTTAAAGGAAATTTTTCAAAAAATTTCCTATTTTTAAAGGAAATTTTTCAAAAATTTCCTATTTTTAAAGGAAATTTTTCAAAAATTTCCTATTTTTAAAGGAAATTTTTCAAAAATTTCCTATTTTTAAAGGAAATTTTTCAAAAATTTTCTATTTTTAAAGGAAATTTTTCAAAAATTTCCTATTTTTAAAGGAAATTTTTCAAAAATTTCCTATTTTTAAAGGAAATTTTTCAAAAATTTCCTATTTTTAAAGGAAATTTTTCAAAAATTTCCTATTTTTAAAGGAAATTTTTCAAAAATTTCCTATTTTTAAAGGAAATTTTTCAAAAATTTCCTATTTTCAAAGGAATTTTTTTAAAAATTTCCTATTTTTTAAGGAAATTTTTCAAAAATTTCCTATTTTTAAAGGAAATTTTTCAAAAGTTTCCTATTTTTAAAGGAAAATTTTCAAAAATTTCCTATTTTTAAAGGAAATTTCTCAAAAATTTTCTATTTTTAAAGGAATTTTTTCAAAAATTTCCTATTTTTAAAGGAAATTTTTCAAAAATTTCCTATTTTTAAAGGAAATTTTTCAAAAATTTCCTATTTTTAAAAGAAATTTTTCAAAAAATTTCCTATTTTTAAAGGAAATTTTTCAAAAATTTCCTATTTTTAAAGGAAATTTTTCAAAAATTTCCTATTTTTAAAGGAAATTTTTCAAAAATTTCTTATTTTTAAAGGAAATTTTTCAAAAATTTGCTATTTTTAAAGGAAATTTTTCAAAAATTTCCTATTTTTAAAGGAACCCAGCAAAACTTTGGTAATGGCAAGTACTCTGATAACTGGTTACCTTGTAACGACTACAACATACCATCCGAATAAATAATAAGTTATTACAGAAGTACTTATTTGTAATTAAGATGGTAATTTAAACTGAATGGCCCCGGTTCGAATCCCACCAAGACCAACATTTTTTTTTTTTATTTTGTTTTTTATTAAAAGAGTTTTTAAATGATTTTTGAGTTTTAAGAACTTAAATATTACCTTCTGTAAAAAAAAAATTAGAAAACTAACTCAAGGTAATGAAAAAATACCATCATGAGTCAATTTTGATTATGTAGGGGATGTTGAATACCAAACACGATTCTAATTGGTCTTAACTTGGTAAGCCCAACTTATCTGGGTCATCCTTCATCTCAACTGTGGACACACACCTCCTCATGGTATCACCCGGGAAGCTAGTTTAACACCCATTAATATTGTGAGTTAACATGTTCCGAGAGTTGTCCCATAAGATCGATAAAAAAGGGTTAGGATTACGGGCTAGTAACCCTCTCTTGAAAAAAATACAACGAAGAGGATAAAATTAGAATTGAAATGTCCCACTACCTAATATTAGAGGAGGATGTCCGAAACTTTGATAGAAAGACCAAGTAGAGAAACATTTTTCAAAGCTTGGCCTATAATAAAATTGGAGAATATTCGCACAAGATCGAAATCCATGGAATTCTAAAATATGCTCGGACTTTGACCTTAACAGGTTGTAACATTTAAGTAAGTAAGAGTCAATCTTATGTAAAAACTTATACAAAAAAGAATATTTAAATTGTTTAAGTTTTAAAATAATTTTAAAAAAGTTTTAAAATAATTACAATAAATTGTATAAAAATATTTTTCCAAAAATTACAAAGTTGTTTTCACATGATTTTGGATCTAAAAATAAAAATTGTTTATATTAATTATAAGCTGCTAAGTTTTCAACATATGAAGTAGCTCAGTGGAGGAGTCTCTGCCTAGCAGTCGGAGGGTCTGGGTTCGAGCCCCCATGGGATCATAAAAAAACTTTTGTATTTCGTTTAAAAATATATGTTTTTAATAAAACAACAACAAAAAAGTTGTTGCTATTGTTGTTGTTGCTTTCAAATTGCTTACCCAAGTCATTACTTTTCTGTAATTGGTAAGTACTTGCCTCCAATGACATCCCCATGTTAATGTAATGACTTAAACAGCGAATGAGTAAGTAGTTCGTGTTCAATAGTTTAACTGTTTAACTCATTATTTGGTAATGAAAAGTTTTACTGGGAAATTTTCAAAAATTTCCTATTTTTAAAAGAAATTTTATATTTTTATGGGAAGTTTTTGAAAAATTTCCTATTTTCAAAGGAAAATTTTCAAAAATTTCGCATTTTTATAGGAAATTTTTCCAAAATTTTCTATTTTTAAAGTTAATTTTTTAAAAATTTCCTATTTTTAAGGGAAACTTTTCAAAAATTTCCAATTTTTAAAGGAAATTTTTCAAAAATTTCATATTTTTATTGGATTTTTTTTTAATTTCTTATTTTTATGGGAAATTTTTCAAAAATTTCCTATTTTTATAGGAAATTTTTTAAAAATTTGCTTTTTTTATACGAAATTTTTGAAAAATTTCCTATTTTTAATTTTTTAGCAAATATTTGTTTTTATACAGGAAAAAGAACACCTTTGACCTTAATGGTGAAGGGTATCGTATGGTCGGGCTTGACCGACTATGGCACTTTCTTATATGTTAATATTTGTATAATTATTTTCTAAAGAATCATTTTCTGGAAAGTAAATCATATTTAATTTTAGTATTTAATCAAAATTTCATTAGAACTTCTTGCATGAGACATAAGTACTCGTATAAGTAGGGATTTCACTCATCTAAGAAAATTACGAAGAAACTGTAAGAGCTCTTTAATGACATGTGTTAGCAATAGGTGTTAGAAATTATGTTATAATTTACAAACATAAAAACATTTGCATGCTACATCTGTATTTATATGAATATAATGGTAAATATAAGTTCACTAACATGATACATTGGAAATCATCTTAAGTAATTATAAAGGACATATGAAGAAAAAGATTTTATTAAATGAAATCATTTTTTCCACTTGATAACCAGAATTTTACTCTCAGCCAAAGGAAGGCTATCAGACTTATTTATACAGTAACCACCAGAGAACTTTTATTATGTTTCAAAACCAAATGCAATGATATTCGTAGCTATCATAAAAAAATAATTTCACAGCATTGCACAATGGGATAGAATGAACAATTTTTGAAAATAAACGTTATAATTGAAGAGTGGAATTAAAACTTACACAAATTTATATTAATAATGTACAAACTGAAGTTATTTATAAGTGATAATGTCTCAATTTATGAAAATGTCTTAATTTATGAAAATGTTTTAAAATCGAAGAGTATTTAACGAAATATTTACTAATTCTCTTTTATTGCCATTTTTGGTAAAAAAAATTATTTTTTCTTTGAACAATTTGTGATGCCAAGAAATTTATCTTTTTCGATTTGAGACCCTTTTACGAAAACATTGATTATGTCATTATATTTTGAATCATTCTGCCCCATTGTGAATTATTTCAGATCGAAAATGTCGTTATTTATAAAGTGTAAACATTGAATTGACAACTAATTAAGTATTTGGAATAATTCAGTAATAACAAAATCTAAGACGACATTTAAATAAATTTTTATAAACATTTTTCCTAACTGTTGCCACAGAAACAACCGATATACAGGTCGTATGAGTTATTTTGATATTAATCATACGCACTGCAGTGTAAAATTTAAGAATTCAACAAATTTATTTATATACAACAATTAGTAGAAAATTTTATTATTCAAAAATTTCATATTTTTAAAGGAAATTTTTAAAAAAATTTCCTATTTTATAAGAAATGTTTGAAAAATTTCCCATTTCAAAATGAAATTTTTCAAAAATTTCCTACTTTTAAAGGAAATTTTCCAAAAATTTCCTATTCTTAAAGGAAATTTTTTAAAAGTCTCCTAGTTTTAAAAGAAATTTTTAAAAAATTTCCAATTTTTATAGGAAAGATCTCCTATTTTAACAGCAAATTTTTCAAAAATTTCCTTTTTTAAAAGGAGTTTTTCAAAAATTTCCTTTTTATGAAAGGAAGTTTTTCCACAAAGTCATAATTTTAAAGGAAACAAGTAAGAGTGGTATATTCGGCTTTGCCGAATCTTGGATACCCTTCACCAATGGTGTTCCAAAAGTACTTTATGTAATTCGTAGCAATATTTGGTTATACTAGTATTATATGCAAAGAGTCTTTAAAATTAAGAGTCGGAAAACGAAAACCTTTTCGGTGGCGTCATCATCTAGAATAGTTATGCACCCAAAGGTTAGGTTGGACAGGTGGCTGATATCTAGGGAAGCTTCACTTGGGTTCTAGAGTGGTCCATTTGTGAAAGATAATGATTACTAGACTACAAGTAGAGAATGCATATTTAAGCCAGCCAGTAGCTTCGAAATAAAATAGACACATATTTTACGAACATTTAATAAAGTTCGATAGACCAGATAAACCATGCAGAAAAGATGCTTCAAAATGTAGATGCCCTTAGATTTGCAATAGCACATTGATTTGATACTAGCCTTTAAATTATAGGGTATACACTCTTAGTTTTAGATACATACGTGAAATATATAGCTTTTGAATGGATGGTTATCAGCTTTGTCGGAAAAGTTTACTTATTAATTTGAAGTTAGTTAATTAATTAAAATGAACACTTCATCAATAATATTTGGGATGTATAGTTCTTTCGATCTGTCCGATGGATGTTTGGAAAGTTTTGCTCTAGTTCTTTGTGCAATTTTAATGTGATTTAATTTATCAGCATTAAATCGATTCCCGGTCGGGTTTATATGGGAGATTTCACTAAATGTGAATAGAGCTCGCCCATTTTCAATATCGAACTTTTCAAGAGATCAGAAATACTTTTGTCAAATGTTGTCTCTCTAGAAAGTTTATTTTAGGCGCTATTGTCCTGAATATCAATATTGTACAACGTCTTTTTACTAAATGTCATCATCGTATCTATTATAATTTGTCATTTATTAGCTACTAAGAGATTGCCTTAGGCGAAGTTATACGGGATCAATTGTCAAACGTGAAGGGATTTCTCCCAATTGCATTTTTGTACTTCCTAGGAAGATTACCTATAATTTGATATATAATACATTCTCAAATGTTATCATAATGTTCAAAAGTCAGACACAAAATTAAGATAAATGCAGTGTGTCTGTCTGCTAAAACCAGATTTGTGGAGCTCCTGAATTGTCCCACCCTGAATTTCAACATTGTCGATCAAAACACCATCGCTTAAACGCTAAATTATATCTACCACAAATTACAGAATGCATCAGGATTTAGATAATCCCCTGCGAAGGATTATCTAACATCTGAGATATCGACAAAACAGGAGCTCCAAAAACTTGACTACAACAGAAAAAAGGACAGACAGGTAGACGGACGGACATGTAGACGGACGGATAAACAAACAGACGGACGGACGGGCAAACAAACAGACGGACGGAAGAAGGTCGCGAAATCGATTCTTGTGCCGATTCTGAGTTGATCGGTACAATTTGAATGGTATTCATAATCAGATTTGTGAAGTATATATATCAGATTTTAGAAAATCCTCCCATAAAGAACGATGTCAATCGTTCTTTATGGGAGGTCCATAAACACCTGCGATATCGCTGAAACAATACTTACAAAATGCAAACAAAATTTCTTAGACACGTACTTTGGGCAATTTGCTGTACATCAAATGTAGTGTTATGGCGATATCTCAATTGTTTATAGACCGCTTTTGATAAAATTTAATAACGTGCTTGGTGGGGTAATTTCCTAAAATCTGATATAAAATTTATGTAGGTCCGTACTAAAGGAGGATAGTTTTTCCTATTTCTGCATTTAATTTTTTCAACAAACATTCTCTAATGTGTACTTTGGGCAATTTGCGATACATCAAATTCAGTGTTTTGCCGATATCTCAGTTGTTTATGGACCAATTTTGATAAAATTTTACAGAGTGCTTTGGGAAAATATTTCCTACAATCTGATATATAACATATTATCACATGTACACCAGGAGTATCTTTTTTCTCTTGTTATTTAAAAGTGTGTTTCAATCAAAAATTTTCAAATTTTCGTCTAATTTTTGGTATTTTTTCGATATTTTCGGTGTTTATAAACCGATTTTAATGAAATTTAATAGCGTTCATTGCGGGAGAATTTCCTAAAATCTGATATATAATTTATGTAAGTCCATCCTCCAGGGGCTTCAGAAACTTGATTTCAACAGACAGACGGACGGACAGACAGACAGACAGACAGACAGACAGACGGACATCGCTTAATCGATTCTCCTCCCGATTCTGAGTCGATCGGTATAATTTTTATGGGGTCTACGATCACTAATAAAAAAATTACAAACGGAATCACAAACTTATAATACCCTTTCACCTATTGGTGAAGGGTATAAAAATGTGCTATGTTTAAAACAAATTTTTCAAAGATTTCCTATTTTTAAAGGAAACTTTTCAAAAATTTCCTATTTTTATAGGAAATTTTTCAAAAATTTCCTATTTTAATAGGAATTTTTTCAAAAATTTCCTATTTTAAAGGAAGTTTTTCTAAAAAGGCATATTTTTAAAGGAATTTTTTCAAAAATGTGCTATTTTTAAAAAGCATTTTTCAAAAATGTACTATTTTTAAAATAAATTTATCAAAAATTTCCTATTTTTAAAGAAAATTTTTCAAAAATTTCCAATTTTTAAAGGAAATTTTTCAAAAATTTCATATTTTTAAAAGAAATTTTAAAGAATTTCGTATTTTTAAAGGAAATTTTTCAAAAATTTTTATAGGAAATTTTTCAACATTTTCCTATTTTTAAAGGAAATTTTTCAAAAATTTTCTATTTTCATAGGAAATTTTTCAAAAATTTCCTAATTTTAAAGGAAATTTTTTAAAAATTTCCTATTTAAAGGAAATTTTTCAAAAATTTCCTATTTTTAAAGGAAATTTTTCAAAAAATTCATATTCTTAAGGAATTTTTTTTTTATTTATGAAGAAAATTTTTCATAAATGTCCTATTTTTGAAGGAAATTTCTCAAAAATGTCCTTTTTTTCAACGAAATTTTTCAAAATTTCGTATTTTTAGAGGAAATTCTTCAAAAAGTTCCTTTTTATAGGAAATTTTTTAAAAATTTCCTATTTCTATAGGAAATTTATGAAAAATTTTATAAACAAATTTTATGATATCAAAAATTTTCTAAAGAAAAATTTTTAATATCCAACATTTTTTTAGAAAAATTTTTGATATCAAAATTTTCTTCAGAAAAATGTTTGATACCAAAAATTTTCTTTAGAAAAATTTATGATATCAAAAATTTTCTTTAGAAAAAATTTTGATATCAAAAATTTTCTTAAGAAAAATTTATGATATTAAAAATTTTCTTTAGAAAAAATTTTGATATCTAAAATTTTCTTTAGAAAAATTTATGATATCAAAAATTTTCTGTAGAAAAATTTTTGAAATTAAAAATTTTCTATAGAAAAATTTATGATATCAAAAATTTTCGAAAGAAAAATATATCATAAAATTTTCTAAGGAAAAGTTTATGATATCGAAAATTCTCTACAGGAAAATTTATGTTATCAAAAATTTTCAAAAGACAAATTTGCTAAAAAAAAAATTATAATATCAAAAATTTTCTAAAGAAAGATTTATGATATCAAAAATTTTTCATAAAAAAATTAATGATAGCAAAAATTTTCTAAGGAAAGATTTATGATATCAAAAATTTTCTAAAGAAAGATTTATGATATCAAAAATTTTCTAAAGAAAAATTTATGATATCAAACATTTTCTAAAAAATTTATGATATCAAAAATTTTCTAAAGAAAAATTTATGATATCAAAAATTTTCTAAAGAAAAATTTATGATATCAAAAATTTTCTAAAGAAAAATTTATGATATCAAAAAGTTTCTAAAGAAAAATTTATGATATCAAAAAGTTTCTAAAGACAAATTTATGATATCAAAAATTTTCTAAAGAATAATTTATGATATCAAAAATTTTCTAAAGAAAAATTTATGATATCAGAAATTTTCTAAAGAAAAATTTATGATATCAAAAATTTTCTAAAGAAAAACTTATGATATCAAAAATTTTCTATAGAAAAATTTATGATATCAAAAATTTTCTATAGAAAAATTTATGATATCAAAAATTTTCTATAGAAAAATTTATGATATCAAAAATTTTCTATAGAAAAATTTATGATATCAAAGAAAAATTTTCTATAGAAAAATTTATGATATAAAAACTTTTCTATAGAAATTTTTATTTTTTATATTAAAAAATTTGAAAAATATTCTATAGAAAAATTTATATAAAAAATTTTTATATAAAAATTTATATCAAACATTTTCTATAGAAAAATTTTTATCAAAAATTTTCTATAGAAAAATGTATGATATCAAATATTTTCTGTAGAAAAATTCATGATATCAAAAAAATTCTATTGAAAAATTTATGATATCAACAATTTTCTTTAGAAAAATTTATATCAAAAATTTTCTAAAGAAAAATTTATGATAGAAAATTTGGTGATAAAAATGTTACTATAGAAAATTTAAAAATTTTCTGTAAAAACATTAATGATTTTATAATATTGAATAATTTTGATAGATGTTGATGTTCTGGAAATAGTTTCTATAGAAATTCATTCTTTGGTTTGTTAATGATAAAAAATTATTCTCTATAATTTTTTGACTTCAAAACTTTTTCTTATGATTTTTCACATGTTTCTAGTATTAGCTAATTTTTCTTGAAAATGACCCTTATTTACTTAATCTAATTGCATTTTCTCTAATAAAGTTCTTAAATTGTTAAACTTTTTCATCCATTTAATTGTTTGCAAAGATGTTAAGTGCCTCATAAAATCCTATTTAAACTTATTAAAAGCTAAACTATGATTAAAATTTCAATGCGACCGAAAAAAAGGGTCAACGATGAAGACTGAATAAATAAAAAAAACTTTTGAAAAAAACTGTAATAAAACGTACAATAAAAAACACACAATAGAAAATTAAATCGCAAAAAAAAACCAAAGGAAAATTTTAACAAAAATATGTTAATTTCAAAAATGAAGAAAAAAATTCTAAGAACGTTTAAATATTGCAAAAAATCTTTAAACACCAAAACAATATAAATATTTTGATTAATTTATAATTTATGTAAATTATTACATTTCATTTTTTTCTACTGTCTGGTTAAAATTGATTGTTGGCCGCCAGAAAAATTCAAATTGAATCTCAAAATAAGAAAAATAAGTATTATTTCTATACACAAATGGTAAGATAATTTAATCTTGAATATAAAATCATCATGACTTTAAGAAAATTTTCATATATTAAAAAAAATATTATAGAAACAAATTAAAGCTATTGTACAAAAGTTGCTTTAAAAATTTGATGTTAAAAACACCTTTCACAAACACACTTGCATATAATAAAAGCTTTAAATGCCAAAATTACTTGAAAATTTGTTTAAAAAAGTTGGATTTATTCAAATGTTTCCATAAAATAGTTAAATTTTACCTTTAGAATCAACCACTAATGCTTTTAAAATAAGCTAAAAGAAAAAGACTTTTCTTCATTTGAGGTTTCTTGGAAAAATTTAACAAATATTATTATATGAATAAAATTTGCAAATTTCCAATGATTACCCAAAGGCATATTTAAATTAAAAAATGATTTATTTGGAAATTTAAAACTTTTTGTAATTTTACAATGAAAGGTAATTGCAGGAAAATTTTTTATTTCGCAAAAAAAATTATATATTACAAATTGTTGATAGGAAGACGGTAGAAATGTTGAACATAGCAAATATTTCTATAGAAAAGTTGATGATAGGCAAACATTTCTTTAAAAAAGTTGAGGATAGGCAAAAATTTCTATAGAAAAGTTGATGCAAGGCAAACATTTCTATAAAAAAGTTGACGATAGACAAACATTTATATCGAAAAGTTGACGATAGGCAAATATTTCTATAGAAAAGTTGAATAAAGGAAACTATAGTCAACTTTTTAATAGAAATGTCTTCCTATCGTCAACTGTTATATAGAAATGTCTTCCTATCTGCAACTTTTCTATAGAAGTGTCCTCCTATTGTCAACTTATCTATAGAAATGTCCTCAGAACGTCAACTTATCTATAGAAATGTCTTCCTATCGTCAACTTTTCTATAGAAATGTCTTTATATCTTCCTATTCAATAGAAATGGCTTCCTATCATCAACTTTTCTATAGAACTGTCTTCCTATCGTCTACTTTTTTTTTATAAGAAATGTTTTCGTTTCGTCAACTTTTCTATAGAAATGTCTTCCTATCGTCAATTTTTTATAAAAAATGTCTTTCTATCATCAACTTTTCTATAGAAATGTCTTCATATCGTTAACTTTTTATTAGAAATGTCTTCCTATCGTCAACTTTTCTATGGAAATGTTTGCCTATCGTCAACTTATCTATAGAAATGTCCTCCTATCGTCAACTTATCTAAAGAAATGTCTTCCTATCGTC
The DNA here is from genome assembly GCA_933228675.1 of Stomorhina lunata. Lineage (NCBI taxonomy): Eukaryota > Metazoa > Arthropoda > Insecta > Diptera > Rhiniidae > Stomorhina > Stomorhina lunata. Next base: position 36,036,105 of record OW121742.1, on the reverse strand, counting down.
AACTTTTCTATAGAAATGTTTGCCTATCGTCAACTTTTCTATAGAAGTGTTTGCCTATCGTCAACTTTTCTAAAGAAATGTTTGTCTATCGTCAACTTTTCTATAGAAGTGTTTGCCTATCGTCAACTTTTCTATAGAAATGTTTGCCAATCGTCAACTTTTCTATAGAAATGTTTGCCTATCGTCAACTTTTCTATAGAAATGTTTGCCTATCGTCAACTTTTCTATAGAAATGTTTGCCTATCGTCAACTTTTCTATAGAAATGTTTGCCTGTCGTCAACTTTTCTAAAGAAATGTCTTCATAACGTCAACTTTTCTATGGAAATGTCTTCCTATCGTCAACTTTTCTATAGAAATGTCTTTCTATCGTCAACTTTTCTATAGAAATGTCTTCCTATCGTCAACTTTTCTATAGAAATGTCTTCCTATCGTCAACTTTTCTATAGAAATGTCTTCCTGTCGTCAACTTTTCTATAGAAATGTCTTCCTATCGTCAACTTTTCTATAGAAATGTCTTCCTATCGTCAACTTTTCTATAGAAATGTCTTCATATCGTCAACTTTTCTATAGAAATGTCTTCATATCGTCAACTTTTCTATAGAAATGTCTTCCTATCATCAACTTTTCTATAGAAATATTTGCCTTTCTTTAAATTTTCTTTAGAAATATCTACTTTCTTCAAATTTCTTTAGAAATGTTTGCCTTTTGTCAACCTTTTCTATAGAAATGTTTGCCTATCGTCAACTTTTTAATAGAAATGTTTGCCTATCGTCAACTTTTTAATAGAAATGTTTGCCTATCGTCAACTTTTTTATAGAAATGTTTGCCTGTCGTCAGCTTTTCTATAGAAATATCTTCATAACGTCAACTTTTCTATAGAAATGTCTTCCTATCGTCAACTTTTCTATAGAAATATTTGCCTTTCTTTAAATTTTATTTAGAAATATCTGCCTTTCTTCAAATTTCTTTAGAAATGTTTGCCTTTTGTCATTTTTTTGTATAGAAATGTTTGCCTATCGTCAGCTTTTTAATAGAAATGTCTTCCTATCGTCAACTTTTCTATAGAAATGTCTTTCTATCGTCAACTTTTCTATAGAAATGTCTTCCTATCGTCAACTTTTCTATAGAAATGTCTTCCTATCGTCAACTTTTCTATAGAAATGTCTTCATATCGTCAACTTTTCTATAGAAATGTCTTCATATCGTCAACTTTTCTATAGAAATGTCTTCCTATCGTCAACTTTTTTATAGAAATATTTGCCTTTCTTCAACTTTTCTTTAGAAATGTTTGCCTTTTGTCAACTTTTTCAATAGAAATGCTTGCCTGTTGTCAACTTTTCTATAGAAATGTCTTCTTATGGTATAGAGATGTCTTCATTTCCTTAACTTTTCTATAGAAATGTCTTAATATCGTCAATTTTGTATTAAAAATGTCTTCTTTTCATCAATTTTGTATTGAAACGTCTTCCTATTGTCAACTTTTCTATAGAAATGTCTTCCTGTCGTCAACATTTCTATAGAAATGTCTTCCTTTCGTCAACTTTTCTATAGAAATGTCTTCCTATCATCAACTTTTCTATCGAAACATCTTCCTATCGTCAACTTTTCTATAGAAATGTCTTCTTTTCGTCATTTATTCTATATAAATATCTCACTCTTGTTAACTTCCTATCGTCAACTTTTGTATAGAAATGTCTTCCTATCGTCAACTTTTCTATAGACATGTTTACGTACTGTCAGCTTTTTTATAGAAATGTCTTCCTATCGTCAACCTTTCTATAGAAGTGTCTTCCTATCGTCAACTTTTCCATAGAAATGTCTTCCTATCGTCAACTTTTCTATAGAAATGTCTTCCTATCGTCAACTTTTCTACAGAAAAGTCTTCCTATCGTCAACTTTTCTACAGAAAAGTCTTCCTATCGTCTACTTTTCTATAGAAAAGTCTTCTTATCGTCAACTTTTTTACATAAATGTCTTCCTATCATCAACTTTTCTAAAGAAATGTCTTTGTTGCGAAGACGTTTATGTAGAAAATTTGCGTTAGGAAGACATTTCTATACAAAAGTTGGCGATTACTTATACATGACGCGTGATTAATATAATTTTTTGAGTATTTTCATTCAGGCGTTTCTAATTTTTTTATAAAAAAAACAAGTAAGAGTGGTATATTCGGCTTTGCCGAATCTTGGATACCCTTCACCAATGGTGTTGCAAAAGTACTTAATGTAATTCCAAGCAAAATTTGGTTATACTAGTATTATATGCAAAGAGTCTTTAAAATTAAGAGTCGGAAAAAGAAAAGCTTTTCGGTGGCGTCATCATCTAGAATAGTTATGCACCCAAAGGTTAGGTTGGGCAGGTGGCTGATGTATAGGGAAGCTTCACTTGGGTTTTTAAGTGGTCCCTTTGTGAAAGATAATGATTACTAGACTACAAGTAGAGAATGCATATTTAAGGCAGCCAGTAGCTTCGAAATAAAATAGACACATATTTTACGAACATTTAATAAAGTTCGATAGACCAGATAAACAATGCAGAAAATATGCTTCAAAATGTAGATGCCCTTACATTTGCAATAGCACATCGATTTGATGAAGTTTAAGTATTCTGGCATGCAACCCAAAAACACAGTGCCCAGTGAGGGTTGTGCACTTTAATTCGTACGAATTATCCAACTAGTAAAAGTTCTTGATTAGTTATGTAAAACTCTGAAGTTAGCGGACTGATTTAGGTCAAAGCTTTAACAATGATAAGCCATAAAATTATAGGGTATACACTCTTAGTTTTAGATACATACGTGAAATATATAGCTTTTGAATGGATGGATATCAGCTTTGTCGGAAAAGTTATTAAAGATTTACTTATTTATCTGAAGTTAGTTAATTAATTGAAATGAACACTTCATCAATAATATTTGGGATGTATTGTTCTTTCGATCTGTCCGATGGATGTTTGGAAAGTTTTGCTCTAGTTCTTTGTGAAATTTTAATGTGATTTAATTTATCAGTATTAAATCGATTCCCGGTCGGGGTTATATGGGAGATTTCACTAAATGTGAATAGAGCTCGCCCATTTTCAATATCGAACTTTTCAAGAGATCAGAAATACTTTTGTCAAATATTGTCCCTCTAGAAAGTTTATTTTAGGCGCTATCGCTCTGAATATCAATATTGTACAACGTCTTTATACTAAATGTCATCATCGTATCTTAGGCGAAGTTATAAGGGATCAATTGTCAAACGTGAACGGATTTCTCCCAATTGCAATTAAAAAATTTAAATTTTGGTTGATATGTGAGATACTTACATACATATGTAGGTTTTGAACGGATATCATGTAGTTAGCTGCATTTTTGTACTTCCTAGGAAGATTACCTATAATTTGATATATAATACATTCTCAAATGTTATCATAATGTTCAAAAGTCAGACACAAAATTAAGATTAATGCAGAGCTCCTGGATTTTACACAAAATTTTACGATATTGGGCCACCCTGAATTTTATCATTGTCGATCAAAACACCATCGCTTAAACGCTAAATTATATCTACCACAAATTACTGAATGCATCAGGATTTAGGTAATCTCCTGCGAAGGACGCTATTAAAATTCATCAAAATAAACACCTGAGATATCGACAAAACAGGAACTCCAAAAACTTGACTACAACAGAAAAAATTACAGACAGGTAGACGGACGGACAAAAAAAACAGACGGACGGACGGACGGACGGACAAACAAACAGACGGACGGACAGACAAACAGACGGACGGACGGACGGAGGTCGCGAAATCGATTTTCCTGCCGATTCAAAGTTGATCGGTACAGTTTGAATGGTATTCGTAATCAGATTTGTGGAGTATAGATTTTAGAAAATCCTCACACAAAGAACGATGTCAAATTTCATCACAATCGGTCCATAAACACCTGAGATATCGCTGAAACAATACTTACGAAATGTAAACAAAATTTCTTAGACACGTACTTTGGGCAATTTGCTGTACATCAAATGTAGTGTTATTGCGATATCTCAATTGTTTATGGACCGCTTTTGATAAAATTTAATAACGTGCTTGGCGGGGGAATTTCCTAAAATCTGATATAAAATTTATGTAGGTCCGTGCTAAAGGAGGATGGTTTTTCCTATTTCTGCATTTCATTTTTTCAACAAACATTCTCTAATGCGAACTTTGGGCATTTTGCGATACATCAAATTTAGTGTTTTGGCGATATCTCAGTTGTTTATGAACCGATTTTAATAAAATTTTACAGAGTGCTTTGGGAAACTATTTCCTACAATCTGATATATAACATATTATCACATGTACACCAGGAGTATCTTTTTTCTCTTGTTATTTAAAAGTGTGTTTCAATCAAAAATTTTCAAATTTTCGTCTAATTTTTGGTATTTTTTCGATATTTTCGGTGTTTATAAACCGATTTTAATGAAATTTAATAGCGTTCATTGCGGGAGAATTTCCTAAAATCTGATATATAATTTATGTAAGTCCATCCTCCAGGGGCTTCAGAAACTTGATTTCAACAGACAGACAGACGGACAGACAGACAGACAGACAGACAGACAGACAGACAGACGGACATCGCTTAATCGATTCTCCTCCCGATTCTGAGTCGATCGGTATAATTTTTATGGGGTCTACGATCACTAATAAAAAAATTACAAACGGAATCACAAACTTATAATACCCTTTCACCTATTGGTGAAGGGTATAAAAATATCTTAAAGAACTAAACTTGCTAGCCATGTTCAACAAGACTCTGAAATAATATGTTAAAAATCAATCATATTCATATATAACATAAACATGCATGAGCATGCAAATATTAAACAAAATACATATACATGACTACATAATTCAATTATAGCAGAAAACCAAATAAATTCATATAAGACCTGACTACCAAAAATACATGCATACATATGTATAACAAAATCTAAATGAAAGTATATACATAAGCAAACATGAAATCCTGTGTATGTGCCCTTAAATCTCAAAGAATAAAAAATATTTGGCTTTTTCCCCCTTTTTTTGATTTTTTTCTTTTAAACCTATAGACTTATTAAATATTTTTTTCCACACCAAAAATGGATGGAAACTAAAGGCCTTTTTAAGTACCTAAATTTTTTCTCGAGAAAACCAAAAATCTTTGAAGGAAGAAATCTTTGAAAGGATTTTATGTAAAAAATGATTTTTTTTGATTCTTACGGATGGATATGTTCAATGTATAATTGATGGGCAGTGGGTGTGGTGACCTATTGGTTATACTGCCAATTTTTTCAATATAAATGACTGAAGTTCCAGAGCAACATTACATAATTTTTAGAAGTCAATTAATGCAATAAGTGACTTTTAAAATCACTCTTATATAGATGCAATTAATAAGGCTTTCAAAATTTTAAACAAAAATTTTTGCTTCAATTTTGAAACATTTTGCAAACAATGTCACTAATAATGTTAGGTAATAATTAGCTTTCAAACTTCTATTTTATATAAATCATTTACTTAATGCTTTGTTAACCTTCAATAATAATTTTAAATTTATCAAATTTTGCCTTTTTACTACATATAATTTTAATGTAAAATTTCATGGACCTTGACGTATGATTAATATTAATTGTTAAGCAATTTCATTAAAACTTTTATAACTTTTGTTCTAAAATAGAAATTAAAACAAAACAAACTGTAAATGAAAGTCAAGAAGCATAGAATATCCATCAAATCTTTTAAAGTCAAAGAACTCTATAATCACATAAAGATATTCTTTGGTTTGTGGTACTTAAATCACCAAGGGATATCACATATCACTCGGATTGAATACTAAAATTTCGAAATTTCTCAGTAGACAACAAAGAACTACAAAAATATGAACGTGATTTAAATGTTTAAAAAAAATTAGTTGAATTTAATAAACGGCTCTTTAAATTTTTTCATGTCCTAAATATTTTCTTTAATAAAATTTAAGTTTCTGCCACCCAAAAGAATCATCAATAACAACATACGCTAATAACAATATTTATATATGCTAATATATACATTTTTATGAAGATATAATATTTTGTATCCCATTCTAATGCAATTTAGTCACATCATAATATTAAAACAATATTATCTATATAAACATATAAACTAAACAATTCTCTTCAATAAGAAAATATACTTATATTGATTTAGTAAATTATCTTAATATTATATTTGTAATATATCATCGATACAAAGGTCAATGTAAATCATATTCATCATAAAAGACCGATTTACGAGAACTAAATTTTACAGAAAATCATTTAATAAATTGCGGAAATCCTTTAGAAGTACGAAAGCGGGTCCTTAAGACAGTGGCTTTTTGAATTTCTTAGTCTATGTCATAGTCCATGTATCAGTGTATGTCTTAGTCTATGTCTTAGTCTACGTCTTAGTCTATGTCTTAGTCTATGTCTTAGTCTATGTCTTAGTCTATGTCTTAGTCTATGTCTTAGTCTATGTCTTAGTCTATGTCTTAGTCTATGTCTTAGTCTATGTCTTAGTCTATGTCTTAGTCTATGTCTTAGTCTATGTCTTAGTCTATGTCTTAGTCTATCTCTTAGTCTATGTCTTAGTCTATGTCTTAGTCTATGTCTTAGTCTATGTCTTAGTCTATGTCTTAGTCTATGTCTTAGTCTATGTCTTAGTCTATCTCTTAGTCTATGTCTTAGTCTATGTCTTAGTCTATGTCTTAGTCTATGTCTTAGTCTATGTCTTAGTCTATGTCTTAGTCTATGTCTTAGTCTATGTCTTAGTCTATCTCTTAGTCTATGTCTTAGTCTATGTCTTAGTCTATGTCTTAGTCTATGTCTTAGTCTATGTCTTAGTCTATGTCTTAGTCTATGTCTTAGTCTATGTCTTAGTCTATGTCTTAGTCTATGTCTTAGTCTATGTCTTAGTCTATGTCTTAGTCTATGTCTTAGTCTATGTCTTAGTCTATGTCTTAGTCTATGTCTTAGTCTATGTCTTAGTCTATGTCTTAGTCTATGTCTTAGTCTATGTCTTAGTCTATGTCTTAGTCTATGTCTTAGTCTATGTCTTAGTCTATGTCTTAGTCTATGTCTTAGTCTATGTCTTAGTCTATGTCTTAGTCTATGTCTTAGTCTATGTCTTAGTCTATGTCTTAGTCTATGTCTTAGTCTATGTCTTAGTCTATGTCTTAGTCTATGTCTTAGTCTATGTCTTAGTCTATGTCTTAGTCTATGTCTTAGTCTATGTCTTAGTCTATGTCTTAGTCTATGTCTTAGTCTATGTCTTAGTCTATGTCTTAGTCTATGTCTTAGTCTATGTCTTAGTCTATGTCTTAGTCTATGTCTTAGTCTATGTCTTAGTCTATGTCTTAGTCTATGTCTTAGTCTATGTCTTAGTCTATGTCTTAGTCTATGTCTTAGTCTATGTCTTAGTCTATGTCTTAGTCTATGTCTTAGTCTATGTCTTAGTCTATGTCTTAGTCTATGTCTTAGTCTATGTCTTAGTCTATGTCTTAGTCTATGTCTTAGTCTATGTCTTAGTCTATGTCTTAGTCTATGTCTTAGTCTATGTCTTAGTCTATGTCTTAGTCTATGTCTTAGTCTATGTCTTAGTCTATGTCTTAGTCTATGTCTTAGTCTATGTCTTAGTCTATGTCTTAGTCTATGTCTTAGTCTATGTCTTAGTCTATGTCTTAGTCTATGTCTTAGTCTATGTCTTAGTCTATGTCTTAGTCTATGTCTTAGTCTATGTCTTAGTCTATGTCTTAGTCTATGTCTTAGTCTATGTCTTAGTCTATGTCTTAGTCTATGTCTTAGTCTATGTCTTAGTCTATGTCTTAGTCTATGTCTTAGTCTATGTCTTAGTCTATGTCTTAGTCTATGTCTTAGTCTATGTCTTAGTCTATGTCTTAGTCTATGTCTTAGTCTATGTCTTAGTCTATGTCTTAGTCTATGTCTTAGTCTATGTCTTAGTCTATGTCTTAGTCTATGTCTTAGTCTATGTCTTAGTCTATGTCTTAGTCTATGTCTTAGTCTATGTCTTAGTCTATGTCTTAGTCTATGTCTTAGTCTATGTCTTAGTCTATGTCTTAGTCTATGTCTTAGTCTATGTCTTAGTCTATGTCTTAGTCTATGTCTTAGTCTATGTCTTAGTCTATGTCTTAGTCTATGTCTTAGTCTATGTCTTAGTCTATGTCTTAGTCTATGTCTTAGTCTATGTCTTAGTCTATGTCTTAGTCTATGTCTTAGTCTATGTCTTAGTCTATGTCTTAGTCTATGTCTTAGTCTATGTCTTAGTCTATGTCTTAGTCTATGTCTTAGTCTATGTCTTAGTCTATGTCTTAGTCTATGTCTTAGTCTATGTCTTAGTCTATGTCTTAGTCTATGTCTTAGTCTATGTCTTAGTCTATGTCTTAGTCTATGTCTTAGTCTATGTCTTAGTCTATGTCTTAGTCTATGTCTTAGTCTATGTCTTAGTCTATGTCTTAGTCTATGTCTTAGTCTATGTCTTAGTCTATGTCTTAGTCTATGTCTTAGTCTATGTCTTAGTCTATGTCTTAGTCTATGTCTTAGTCTATGTCTTAGTCTATGTCTTAGTCTATGTCTTAGTCTATGTCTTAGTCTATGTCTTAGTCTATGTCTTAGTCTATGTCTTAGTCTATGTCTTAGTCTATGTCTTAGTCTATGTCTTAGTCTATGTCTTAGTCTATGTCTTAGTCTATGTCTTAGTCTATGTCTTAGTCTATGTCTTAGTCTATGTCTTAGTCTATGTCTTAGTCTATGTCTTAGTCTATGTCTTAGTCTATGTCTTAGTCTATGTCTTAGTCTATGTCTTAGTCTATGTCTTAGTCTATGTCTTAGTCTATGTCTTAGTCTATGTCTTAGTCTATGTCTTAGTCTATGTCTTAGTCTATGTCTTAGTCTATGTCTTAGTCTATGTCTTAGTCTATGTCTTAGTCTATGTCTTAGTCTATGTCTTAGTCTATGTCTTAGTCTATGTCTTAGTCTATGTCTTAGTCTATGTCTTAGTCTATGTCTTAGTCTATGTCTTAGTCTATGTCTTAGTCTATGTCTTAGTCTATGTCTTAGTCTATGTCTTAGTCTATGTCTTAGTCTATGTCTTAGTCTATGTCTTAGTCTATGTCTTAGTCTATGTCTTAGTCTATGTCTTAGTCTATGTCTTAGTCTATGTCTTAGTCTATGTCTTAGTCTATGTCTTAGTCTATGTCTTAGTCTATGTCTTAGTCTATGTCTTAGTCTATGTCTTAGTCTATGTCTTAGTCTATGTCTTAGTCTATGTCTTAGTCTATGTCTTAGTCTATGTCTTAGTCTATGTCTTAGTCTATGTCTTAGTCTATGTCTTAGTCTATGTCTTAGTCTATGTCTTAGTCTATGTCTTAGTCTATGTCTTAGTCTATGTCTTAGTCTATGTCTTAGTCTATGTCTTAGTCTATGTCTTAGTCTATGTCTTAGTCTATGTCTTAGTCTATGTCTTAGTCTATGTCTTAGTCTATGTCTTAGTCTATGTCTTAGTCTATGTCTTAGTCTATGTCTTAGTCTATGTCTTAGTCTATGTCTTAGTCTATGTCTTAGTCTATGTCTTAGTCTATGTCTTAGTCTATGTCTTAGTCTATGTCTTAGTCTATGTCTTAGTCTATGTCTTAGTCTATGTCTTAGTCTATGTCTTAGTCTATGTCTTAGTCTATGTCTTAGTCTATGTCTTAGTCTATGTCTTAGTCTATGTCTTAGTCTATGTCTTAGTCTATGTCTTAGTCTATGTCTTAGTCTATGTCTTAGTCTATGTCTTAGTCTATGTCTTAGTCTATGTCTTAGTCTATGTCTTAGTCTATGTCTTAGTCTATGTCTTAGTCTATGTCTTAGTCTATGTCTTAGTCTATGTCTTAGTCTATGTCTTAGTCTATGTCTTAGTCTATGTCTTAGTCTATGTCTTAGTCTATGTCTTAGTCTATGTCTTAGTCTATGTCTTAGTCTATGTCTTAGTCTATGTCTTAGTCTATGTCTTAGTCTATGTCTTAGTCTATGTCTTAGTCTATGTCTTAGTCTATGTCTTAGTCTATGTCTTAGTCTATGTCTTAGTCTATGTCTTAGTCTATGTCTTAGTCTATGTCTTAGTCTATGTCTTAGTCTATGTCTTAGTCTATGTCTTAGTCTATGTCTTAGTCTATGTCTTAGTCTATGTCTTAGTCTATGTCTTAGTCTATGTCTTAGTCTATGTCTTAGTCTATGTCTTAGTCTATGTCTTAGTCTATGTCTTAGTCTATGTCTTAGTCTATGTCTTAGTCTATGTCTTAGTCTATGTCTTAGTCTATGTCTTAGTCTATGTCTTAGTCTATGTCTTAGTCTATGTCTTAGTCTATGTCTTAGTCTATGTCTTAGTCTATGTCTTAGTCTATGTCTTAGTCTATGTCTTAGTCTATGTCTTAGTCTATGTCTTAGTCTATGTCTTAGTCTATGTCTTAGTCTATGTCTTAGTCTATGTCTTAGTCTATGTCTTAGTCTATGTCTTAGTCTATGTCTTAGTCTATGTCTTAGTCTATGTCTTAGTCTATGTCTTAGTCTATGTCTTAGTCTATGTCTTAGTCTATGTCTTAGTCTATGTCTTAGTCTATGTCTTAGTCTATGTCTTAGTCTATGTCTTAGTCTATGTCTTAGTCTATGTCTTAGTCTATGTCTTAGTCTATGTCTTAGTCTATGTCTTAGTCTATGTCTTAGTCTATGTCTTAGTCTATGTCTTAGTCTATGTCTTAGTCTATGTCTTAGTCTATGTCTTAGTCTATGTCTTAGTCTATGTCTTAGTCTATGTCTTAGTCTATGTCTTAGTCTATGTCTTAGTCTATGTCTTAGTCTATGTCTTAGTCTATGTCTTAGTCTATGTCTTAGTCTATGTCTTAGTCTATGTCTTAGTCTATGTCTTAGTCTATGTCTTAGTCTATGTCTTAGTCTATGTCTTAGTCTATGTCTTAGTCTATGTCTTAGTCTATGTCTTAGTCTATGTCTTAGTCTATGTCTTAGTCTATGTCTTAGTCTATGTCTTAGTCTATGTCTTAGTCTATGTCTTAGTCTATGTCTTAGTCTATGTCTTAGTCTATGTCTTAGTCTATGTCTTAGTCTATGTCTTAGTCTATGTCTTAGTCTATGTCTTAGTCTATGTCTTAGTCTATGTCTTAGTCTATGTCTTAGTCTATGTCTTAGTCTATGTCTTAGTCTATGTCTTAGTCTATGTCTTAGTCTATGTCTTAGTCTATGTCTTAGTCTATGTCTTAGTCTATGTCTTAGTCTATGTCTTAGTCTATGTCTTAGTCTATGTCTTAGTCTATGTCTTAGTCTATGTCTTAGTCTATGTCTTAGTCTATGTCTTAGTCTATGTCTTAGTCTATGTCTTAGTCTATGTCTTAGTCTATGTCTTAGTCTATGTCTTAGTCTATGTCTTAGTCTATGTCTTAGTCTATGTCTTAGTCTATGTCTTAGTCTATGTCTTAGTCTATGTCTTAGTCTATGTCTTAGTCTATGTCTTAGTCTATGTCTTAGTCTATGTCTTAGTCTATGTCTTAGTCTATGTCTTAGTCTATGTCTTAGTCTATGTCTTAGTCTATGTCTTAGTCTATGTCTTAGTCTATGTCTTAGTCTATGTCTTAGTCTATGTCTTAGTCTATGTCTTAGTCTATGTCTTAGTCTATGTCTTAGTCTATGTCTTAGTCTATGTCTTAGTCTATGTCTTAGTCTATGTCTTAGTCTATGTCTTAGTCTATGTCTTAGTCTATGTCTTAGTCTATGTCTTAGTCTATGTCTTAGTCTATGTCTTAGTCTATGTCTTAGTCTATGTCTTAGTCTATGTCTTAGTCTATGTCTTAGTCTATGTCTTAGTCTATGTCTTAGTCTATGTCTTAGTCTATGTCTTAGTCTATGTCTTAGTCTATGTCTTAGTCTATGTCTTAGTCTATGTCTTAGTCTATGTCTTAGTCTATGTCTTAGTCTATGTCTTAGTCTATGTCTTAGTCTATGTCTTAGTCTATGTCTTAGTCTATGTCTTAGTCTATGTCTTAGTCTATGTCTTAGTCTATGTCTTAGTCTATGTCTTAGTCTATGTCTTAGTCTATGTCTTAGTCTATGTCTTAGTCTATGTCTTAGTCTATGTCTTAGTCTATGTCTTAGTCTATGTCTTAGTCTATGTCTTAGTCTATGTCTTAGTCTATGTCTTAGTCTATGTCTTAGTCTATGTCTTAGTCTATGTCTTAGTCTATGTCTTAGTCTATGTCTTAGTCTATGTCTTAGTCTATGTCTTAGTCTATGTCTTAGTCTATGTCTTAGTCTATGTCTTAGTCTATGTCTTAGTCTATGTCTTAGTCTATGTCTTAGTCTATGTCTTAGTCTATGTCTTAGTCTATGTCTTAGTCTATGTCTTAGTCTATGTCTTAGTCTATGTCTTAGTCTATGTCTTAGTCTATGTCTTAGTCTATGTCTTAGTCTATGTCTTAGTCTATGTCTTAGTCTATGTCTTAGTCTATGTCTTTGTCTATGTCTTAGTCTATGTCTTAGTCTATGTCTTAGTCTATGTCTTAGTCTATGTCTTAGTCTATGTCTTAGTCTATGTCTTAGTCTTAGTCTATGTCTTAGTCTATGTCTTAGTCTATGTCTTAGTCTATGTCTTAGTCTATGTCTTAGTCTATGTCTTAGTCTATGTCTTAGTCTATGTCTTAGTCTATGTCTTAGTCTATGTCTTAGTCTATGTCTTAGTCTATGTCTTAATCTATGTCTTAGTCTATGTCTTAGTCTATGTCTTAGTCTATGTCTTTGTCTATGTCTTAGTCTATGTCTTAGTCTATGTCTTAGTCTATGTCTTAGTCTATGTCTTAGTCTATGTCTTAGTCTATGTCTTAGTCTATGTCTTAGTCTATGTCTTAGTCTATGTCTTAGTCTATGTCTTAGTCTATGTCTTAATCTATGTCTTAGTCTATGTCTTTGTATATGTCTTAGTCTATTAATATTAGTATTAGTATTAGTTTTTTAACAATGTGCCTATTTTATGTAAATATTTCAAACTTCTGGTATTTCTTAGGATCTGTCACTTAAAACAGCTTTAATTTGTATCTAACAAATGCATGAAAAACATTATTCTATTTGGAACACTTGTGGGCCTCAGTAATTCCCTTTCAAATTTACTTTCATATTTTCTATTAAGACAAACACGAGTTAGTTATTACTTTCGTTTCTCTCCTCCCGGATCATAATCATAATCCATTACTTTAGATTGTATCTGAAAATTGATTACGGCTGAGTTGTTGCTGATGTTCTTGTTGTTGGCTGTTGTTGTTGCTGCTGGTAGCTCCCGGTTATTCGTGTTCCTTGTTTTGTAGTTTCTTTTAATCCCTGTGGGAATTTGAGTTTATTAACTGCAAAAGAAAAACGCGCAAACAAAAATGCCTTAAACTTCTTTATTGTAGAAAAAAGTTTAAAGAAAAAAGTTTTCAACAAAAAAGTATTAAATATATGTAATAAAAAAGGAGCCAGAGAACATAAATTGTAGAAATAACTTTTTAAACAAAAATATTTTTTAAAAGGATGTAAAAACAATACTAACAAATGAGGAAAAAAAGTTTATTGTAACCAAAGTAAATAAAAATCCTATGAAAAATTTTGTTAACAAGTTCAAAAAGTTATAGATATTTTATTTGCTGTTAAATAAGCGTAAAGATAAGATAAAAAGAAAATCCATAGAAATATAATTTCAAAAAGTATTTAATTTGCTGGCGAGCTGAACAGCAGGAATTTATTGGCAGCAAAAAAAAAACGAATTTGAAAAATATTTATTGAATAATTTGTAATCTGGTTTGAAATGGAAATACAAGTTTATTTTGGAAGATATTTATGGCCTTAGGTAAATTATTGTCAACTTATCACAGCCTGAAATAGAAGAGATAGATACAAGGAAAGTAAAGTTTTTAAGGTATGAAAACGAAAAAGACCAAATAAGTCTTTAATATAGTTTGAAATGAACTAAAATTTCGCTTTAAAATTATTTGCTTTACTCATATACACTGACGTATACTTGATATTAATTCACTTAAATTATCCATTACTTATACGTCATGATAGTTTGAAATAAATTTTTAATGCGACATTTTGAAATTTTCGTTTTATTAATTACTTTATAACCACAAAATTTATAAACTTATTACTTTTCGTCATAATTTCGGTGTAAAACTTAATTTCTCAATGGTTTTCGTTTCATTGCTTAAAATATTACATTCAGTAAAAGTATCTAACCACAAACAAAAAAGAGCAAATTCAACAATACGAACAAAACACAGTGGGGTAAATCGGAAAATAAAACATAAACTAATTATAGTCGTTCTTTTTATAAGTGATTTAAAAATTTCTTTATTTTGTTGCTCTATTATGACCCCATTGTGCAAATCCTCAAACTCCCACATTGATATTTGATGTGAAATAAATGAGTTCACATTTCTTTAACTTACTTGACACATACACACACATTTCAAGCGTGAGATACAACAAATAAAATGTCATAGCACAAAATAGAAAAATTAATTTTTCCTATACATACATACATTCCTTCATTCTCATGTTACACTTCGTGTCGAGACCAAGAAAAATCTTTTTCAACCACTTTGAAGTGATTTCTATTTTATGACTCAAGCCATCAAGCATTAACAGCTCAAATTTGAGTTTGTGGTTTTGTTGACATTTCAGCTCGAGAATGTTTGAGCGGTAGCAGCAGAGAAGACTAAAAATATCATTTAAATCTCTTAAGTAGAATAAAAATCTTGTAGTTATTAAACTTTTGTTGATTTTAGTTCATTTTTTTTTATATTTTAGAAAATAAACTTTTTAAGTTTTTTTTATGGTATTAAGTTTTAAGTATTTTATAAAGTTTCTCAAGGTCGTAAAAGTGTTTAACAATAAAAACGATTTTTTCAAACTCATTAGAAGTTTTGCGTCTTTTTTAATGAGAGAAAAGTAAGATAAGTGATGCACAGAGGGGCACAATTTTTTTTTTTTAATAAAAAAAATCCCTATAAAGTAAGAAATATTTGAAAAATTTCCCATAAAAATAAAACATTTTTGAAAAATCCTTATAAAACTAAAAAATTTTTTAAAAATTTAATATAAAAGAAAGAAATTTTTGAAAAATTTGCAATAAAAATAAGAAATTTTTGAACAATTTCCTATACAAAAAAAAAGAAAATTTAAAAAAATGTTCTATAAAAATAAGAATTTTTTTTAAATTTTTCAATAAAAATAAGAAATTTTTGAAAAATTTCTTTTAATAATAAAAACATTATGAAAAAGTTCCTATACAAAATAAAAAATTTTTGAAAAAATTTCTAAAAAATATAGGAAATTTTTGAAAAATTTTCTAAAAAAAAGAAAGTTTTAAAAATTACTTTTTATAATAAAAAATTTTTAAAAAATTTCGGGTAAATATAAGAAATTTTAAAAAATTTTTAATAACAAAAAAGAATTTTTTGATTTTTTTTTTTAAAATAGGAAATTTTTTAAGAACTTCATATAAACATAAGAAAATTATAAAAAATTTTCTATAAAATTCAAAAAAATATCCCATAAAAAAATTCCGAAAATTATTTTATCAAAATAAGATACTTTTAAAAAAAATTGCTATAAAAGTAAGAAAACTTTAAAGTTTTTTTTTTGTAATGATAAAAAAAATAAATTTTTGAAATATTTGCTATAAAGATAAGATATTTTAGCAAATTTTCCTAAAAAGTTAAGAAATTTTAGATAAATTTCCTATAAAAATAAGAAATTTTTCAAAAATTTCCTATAAAAATAAGAAATTATTGAAAATTTTTTTTATAAATAAGAAGAAATTTTCGAAAAATGTTCTATAAAAAAATTTTCTTTAAAAATAAGAATTTTTTGAAAAATTTCCTAAAAATAATCAATCTTTGAAATTTTTTTTTTTTTAATTTCTATAAAAATTTAGAAATTTTTGAAAAATTTCCCATTAAAATAGGAAATGGTTAAAAAATTTTCTATGAAAAAACAAAATCTTTTGAAACTTTCCTATAAAAATAGGAAATTTATGAAAAATTTCCTATAAAAATAGGAAATTTTTGAAAAATTTCCTATAAAAATAGGAAATTTTTGAAAAATTTCCTTTAAAAATAGGAAATTTTTGAAAAATTTCCTTTAAAAATAGGAAATTTATGAAAAATTTCCTTTAAAAATATGAAATTTTTGAAAAATATCCTATAAAAATAGGAAATTTTTGAAAAATTTCCTATAAAAATAGGAAATTTTTGAAAAATTTCCTATAAAAATAGGAAATTTTTGAAAAATTTCCTATAAAAATAGGAAATTTTTGGAAAATTTCCTATAAAAATAGGAAATTTTTGGAAAATTTCCTATAAAAATAGGAAATTTTTGAAAAATTTCCTATAAAAATAGGAAATTTTTAAAAAATTTCCTATAAAAATAGGAAATTTTTAAAAAATTTCCTATAAAAATAGGAAATTTTTGAAAAATTTCCTCTAAAAATAGGAAATTTTTGAAAAGTTTCCTCTAAAAATAGGAAATTTTTGAAAAATTTCCTATAAAAATAGGAAACTTTTGAAAATTTTCCTATAAAAATAGGAAATTTTTGAAGAATTTCCTATAAAAATAGGAAATTTTTGAAAAATTTCCTATAAAAATAGGAAATTTTTGAAAAATTTCCTATAAAAATAGGAAATTTTTGAAAAATTTCCTATAAAAATAGGAAATTTTTGAAAAATTTCCTATAGAAATAGGAAATTTTTGAAAAATTTCCTATAGAAATAGGAAATTTTTGAAAAATTTCCTATAGAAATAGGAAATTTTTGAAAAATTTCCTATAGAAATAGGAAATTTTTGAAAAATTTCCTATAGAAATAGGAAATTTTTGAAAAATTTCCTATAGAAATAGGAAATTTTTGAAAAATTTCCTATAGAAATAGGAAATTTTTGAAAAATTTCCTATAGAAATAGGAAATTTTTGAAAAATTTCCTATAGAAATAGGAAATTTTTGAAAAATTTCCTATAGAAATAGGAAATTTTTGAAAAATTTCCTATAGAAATAGGAAATTTTTGAAAAATTTCCTTTAGAAATAGCAAATTTTTGAAAAAATTTCCTATATAAATATATAAATATAGAAATTTTTGAAAAATTTGTTATAAAAACAGGAAATTTTTTAAAAATTTCCTATAGAATTAGGAAATTTTTGAAAATTTTCCTATAAATATAGGAAATCTTTGAAAAATTTTCTATAAAAATAGGAAATTTTTTAAAAATTTCCTATAAAAATAGGAAATTTTTGAAAAGTTTCCTATAAAAATAGGAAATTTTTGAAAAGTTTCCTATAAAAATAGGAAATTTTTGAAAAATTTCCTATAAAAATAGGAAATTTTTGAAAAATTTCCTACAACAATAGGAAATTTTTGAAAAATTTCCTATAAAAATAGGAAATTTTTTAAAATTATCCTATAAAAATAGGAAATTTTTGAAAAATTTCCTATCAAAATGGGAAATTTTTGAAAAATTTCCTATCAAAATGGGAAATTTTTGAAAAATTTCCTATAAAAATAGGAAATTTTTGAAAAATTTCATATAAAAATAGGAAACTTTTGAAAAATTTCCTATAAAAATAGGAAATTTTTGAAAAATTTCCTATAAAAATAGGAAATTTTTGAAAAATTTCCTATAAAAATAGGAAATTTTTGAAAAATTTCCTTTAAAAATAGGAAATTTTTGAAAAATTTCCTTTAAAAATAGGAAATTTATGAAAAATTTCCTTTAAAAATATGAAATTTTTGAAAAATATCCTATAAAAATAGGAAATTTTTGAAAAATTTCCTATAAAAATAGGAAATTTTTGAAAAATTTCCTATAAAAATAGGAAATTTTTGAAAAATTTCCTATAAAAATAGGAAATTTTTGGAAAATTTCCTATAAAAATAGGAAATTTTTGAAAAATTTCCTCTAAAAATAGGAAATTTTTGAAAAGTTTCCTCTAAAAATAGGAAATTTTTGAAAAATTTCCTATAAAAATAGGAAACTTTTGAAAATTTTCCTATAAAAATAGGAAATTTTTGAAGAATTTCCTATAAAAATAGGAAATTTTTGAAAAATTTCCTATAAAAATAGGAAATTTTTGAAAAATTTCCTATAAAAATAGGAAATTTTTGAAAAATTTCCTATAAAAATAGGAAATTTTTGAAAAATTTCCTATAGAAATAGGAAATTTTTGAAAAATTTCCTATAGAAATAGGAAATTTTTGAAAAATTTCCTATAGAAATAGGAAATTTTTGAAAAATTTCCTATAGAAATAGGAAATTTTTGAAAAATTTCCTATAGAAATAGGAAATTTTTGAAAAATTTCCTATAGAAATAGGAAATTTTTGAAAAATTTCCTATAGAAATAGGAAATTTTTGAAAAATTTCCTATAGAAATAGGAAATTTTTGAAAAATTTCCTATAGAAATAGGAAATTTTTGAAAAATTTCCTATAGAAATAGGAAATTTTTGAAAAATTTCCTATAGAAATAGGAAATTTTTGAAAAATTTCCTTTAGAAATAGCAAATTTTTGAAAAAATTTCCTATATAAATATATAAATATAGAAATTTTTGAAAAATTTGTTATAAAAACAGGAAATTTTTTAAAAATTTCCTATAGAATTAGGAAATTTTTGAAAATTTTCCTATAAATATAGGAAATCTTTGAAAAATTTTCTATAAAAATAGGAAATTTTTTAAAAATTTCCTATAAAAATAGGAAATTTTTGAAAAGTTTCCTATAAAAATAGGAAATTTTTGAAAAGTTTCCTATAAAAATAGGAAATTTTTGAAAAATTTCCTATAAAAATAGGAAATTTTTGAAAAATTTCCTACAACAATAGGAAATTTTTGAAAAATTTCCTATAAAAATAGGAAATTTTTTAAAATTATCCTATAAAAATAGGAAATTTTTGAAAAATTTCCTATCAAAATGGGAAATTTTTGAAAAATTTCCTATCAAAATGGGAAATTTTTGAAAAATTTCCTATAAAAATAGGAAATTTTTGAAAAATTTCATATAAAAATAGGAAACTTTTGAAAAATTTCCTATAAAAATAGGAAATTTTTGAAAAATTTCCTATAAAAATAGGAAATTTTTGAAAAATTTCCTATAAAAATAGGAAATTTTTGAAAAATTTCCTTTAAAAATAGGAAATTTTTGAAAAATTTCCTTTAAAAATAGGAAATTTATGAAAAATTTCCTTTAAAAATATGAAATTTTTGAAAAATATCCTATAAAAATAGGAAATTTTTGAAAAATTTCCTATAAAAATAGGAAATTTTTGAAAAATTTCCTATAAAAATAGGAAATTTTTGAAAAATTTCCTATAAAAATAGGAAATTTTTGGAAAATTTCCTATAAAAATAGGAAATTTTTGGAAAATTTCCTATAAAAATAGGAAATTTTTGAAAAATTTCCTATAAAAATAGGAAATTTTTAAAAAATTTCCTATAAAAATAGGAAATTTTTAAAAAATTTCCTATAAAAATAGGAAATTTTTGAAAAATTTCCTCTAAAAATAGGAAATTTTTGAAAAGTTTCCTCTAAAAATAGGAAATTTTTGAAAAATTTCCTATAAAAATAGGAAACTTTTGAAAATTTTCCTATAAAAATAGGAAATTTTTGAAGAATTTCCTATAAAAATAGGAAATTTTTGAAAAATTTCCTATAAAAATAGGAAATTTTTGAAAAATTTCCTATAAAAATAGGAAATTTTTGAAAAATTTCCTATAAAAATAGGAAATTTTTGAAAAATTTCCTATAGAAATAGGAAATTTTTGAAAAATTTCCTATAGAAATAGGAAATTTTTGAAAAATTTCCTATAGAAATAGGAAATTTTTGAAAAATTTCCTATAGAAATAGGAAATTTTTGAAAAATTTCCTATAGAAATAGGAAATTTTTGAAAAATTTCCTATAGAAATAGGAAATTTTTGAAAAATTTCCTATAGAAATAGGAAATTTTTGAAAAATTTCCTATAGAAATAGGAAATTTTTGAAAAATTTCCTATAGAAATAGGAAATTTTTGAAAAATTTCCTATAGAAATAGGAAATTTTTGAAAAATTTCCTTTAGAAATAGCAAATTTTTGAAAAAATTTCCTATATAAATATATAAATATAGAAATTTTTGAAAAATTTGTTATAAAAACAGGAAATTTTTTAAAAATTTCCTATAGAATTAGGAAATTTTTGAAAATTTTCCTATAAATATAGGAAATCTTTGAAAAATTTTCTATAAAAATAGGAAATTTTTTAAAAATTTCCTATAAAAATAGGAAATTTTTGAAAAGTTTCCTATAAAAATAGGAAATTTTTGAAAAGTTTCCTATAAAAATAGGAAATTTTTGAAAAATTTCCTATAAAAATAGGAAATTTTTGAAAAATTTCCTACAACAATAGGAAATTTTTGAAAAATTTCCTATAAAAATAGGAAATTTTTTAAAATTATCCTATAAAAATAGGAAATTTTTGAAAAATTTCCTATCAAAATGGGAAATTTTTGAAAAATTTCCTATCAAAATGGGAAATTTTTGAAAAATTTCCTATAAAAATAGGAAATTTTTGAAAAATTTCATATAAAAATAGGAAACTTTTGAAAAATTTCCTATAAAAATAGGAAATTTTTGAAAAATTTCCTATAAAAATAGGAAATTTTTGAAAAATTTCCTATAAAAATAGGAAATTTTTGAAAAATTTCCTATAAAAATAGGAAATTTTTGAAAATTTCCTATAAAAATAGGAAATTTTTGAAAAATTTTCCTATAAAAATAGGAAATTTGTGAAAAATTTTCCTATAAAAATATGAAATTTTTCAAAAAATTTCTATAAAAATAAGGAAATTTTGAAAATTTTTTCTATAAAAATAAGAAAATTTTGAGAAAAAAAGGAATTTAAAGCGATTTAAACTAAAAAATTTAATTAAATATTTCTAATAATTTTTCTAAAGAATGATTTTAAAATTTTAGCCTCTACTGTAAATTTAAACTTTTAAGTGCTAAAGGTTCTACCTTCACATACAAACACCTTTTAAACTTTACAAACTATCTTGTCAATTTCACATTTTTCATATTGATGTTGATTTTTGCACACACATACCAAAAGAAGAGACTGTAAACTTTTTGATATCACA
Organism: Stomorhina lunata; assembly: GCA_933228675.1. Classification (NCBI taxonomy): domain Eukaryota; kingdom Metazoa; phylum Arthropoda; class Insecta; order Diptera; family Rhiniidae; genus Stomorhina; species Stomorhina lunata. The sequence goes on along the minus strand of OW121742.1, from coordinate 36,014,883 downwards.
CACACCCACACTTTCGCTTTTTCTTTCGTACTTAAATTGAAATACACACATTCGATATATTTTAACAAGTATTAAAATTTCATTGATGGTGATATTAAATGTTTATTTTTTCCTTATTTTAATTTCTTTCCCTTCGGAGGTGCTTCAAATCCTTTAGGTATATAAGACCGGTTTGATTCCTTAGAAAATGTAAATCAAAAACAAAATATAAAGAAAATTAACTGTTTAATGGAAATTTGTTGAAAATGGACTATTTATAGAAAATTTTTTGAAAATTTACTATTTTTGTATAAAACTTTTCAAGAGTTGTCAATTTATTAGATTTTCCTGTTTAGCGACAAAGACGGTCTAATGTTAAAATATCTAAAAACACCATCAAACATTTATTTATTAAGTTTTCCTTAAGGAATTTTCGCCATAAAAATAAATAACATTAAAATAAAGAAATTTATTTACATTTAAACGAAAATAAAATACCAAAAGCACAAATAGTTTTAAATATTTAATACAAGTTAATAAAAGGTACTAAAGTTAATGGATATCTTATAAATAAATTGTAATCAAAGGTCATTTCCATTGTTTTAAAATTTATAGAATTTTAGTTCATTTAAATTTTGGACATTCCTCGGATTCAGTCTAAGAAACTTAAAAAGTTTTGAGACAAAGTTTTCGTTATTTATTAATAAAATTGTTTTTACTTTGACATTAATAATTATAATTAAATTGAAGATTGTTTTAAACAAATAAACAAACTCTGCCCTAGAGGTGGCTGTATTTTGTCATTGGGAGACTTTGAAATTATTTGTTAAATCAAAATTTAATTGTGTTTAAATGAAATTTATTAAGGAATAATAAAGTTAACCAAATTTAGTTTATGGAAAATTACATTAAAAATTAAACAATAATGAATACTGCTTTTTGGCATATTTCTTATCTAAAAAATTTCCAACAGATATTCAATTTTGGAAAATTTTCTTATAAAAATAGAAAATTTTCTATAAAAAAGTAAATTTTTGAAAAATTTTCTATAAAAAAGTAAATTTTTGAAAAATTTCCTATAAAAATATGAAATTTTTGAAAAATTTCCTATAAAAATAGGAAATTTTTGAAAAATTTCCTATTAAAATAAGAAATTTTTGAAAAATTTCCTTTAAAAATAAGAAAATTTTGAAAAATTTTCTATAAAATTGAGAAATTTTTGAAAAATTTTCAATAAAAGTGAGAAATTTTTCAAAAAATTCCTATAAAAATAAAAAAAAAATTAAAAAATTTGCTATAAAAGTAAGTAATTAAAAAAAATATCTATAAAAATAAGAAATTTTTGAAAAAAATCTAAAAATAAATAAGAAATTTTCTTAAACTTTCCTATAAAAATAAGAAATTTTTGAAAAATTTTCTAAAGAAAAAAAAATTTTGGAAAAATTTTCAATAAAATAAAGAAATTTTTAAAAATTTCCAAAAAAAAAAATAAAAAATCTTTAAAAAAAATTTATATAAAATAAGAAATTTTTGAAAAATTTCTTAAAAATATAAGAAATGTTTTTAAAAATTTCTTCAAAAAATAAGAAACTTTTAAAAAATTTCCTATAAAAATAAGAAATTTTTAAAAAATTTCTTATAAAAATAAAAAATTTTTGAAAAATTTCCTATAAAAATAAGAAATTTTTGAAAAATTTCCTATAAAAAAAATATTTTTTTTTAAATTTCCTAAAAAAATAAGAAATTTTTTAAAACTTTCCTATAAAAATGAAAAAATTTTGAAAAATTTCCTATAAAAGAATTTTTTGAAAAATTTCCTATAAACATAAGAAATTTTTTGAAAAATTTCCTTTAAACATAAGCAATTTTTTGAAAAAATTCCTATAAACATAAGAAATTTTTTAAAAATTTCCTATAAAAATAAGAAATTTTTGTAAAATTTCCTATAAAAATAAGAAATTTTTGAAAAAATTTCCTAAGAAATTTTTGAAAAAAGTTTGCTATAAAAAAAGTTTATTTTCGGAAAATCTCTTAAAAATTTTAAATTTTCGAAATATTTTCTCTTAAAATAAGAAATTTTTTAATAATTTCATATAAGAATTAGGAATTTTTGAAAAATTTCGTACAAAAATAGAAAATTTTTAACAATTTCTTATAAAACTAAGAAATTTTTGAAAAATTTCCTGTAAAAATAAGAAACTTTTGAAAAATTTCCTATAGAATAGAAATTTTTGAAAGATTTTCTATAAAACTAAGAAATTTTTGAAAAATTTCCTATAAAACTAAGAAATTTTTTGAAAAATTTCCTATCAAAATAAGAAGTTTTTGAAAAATTTCCTTTAGTAATAAAAAACTTTTGAGAAATTTTCTATAAAAATCAGAAGTTCTTGTAAAAGTTCCTATAAAACCAACTAATTTTTAAAAAAAATTCCTATAAAAATAAGAAATTTTTAAAAAATTTCTTAACAAATAACTAATTTTTCAAAAATTTCAAATATAAAAATGAAATTTTTGAAAATTTTCCTACAACAATAAGAAAGCTTTAAAACTGTTTCTATAAAAATAAGAAATTTTTGAAAAATTTTGTATAAAAATAGGAAATTTTTGAAAAATTTTCTATAAAAATAGGAAATTTTTGAAAAATTTCCTATAAAAATAGGAAATTTTTGAAAAATTTCCTATAAAAATAGGAAATTTTTGAAAAATTTTCTATAAAAATAGGAAATTTTTGAAAAATTTCCTATAAAAATAGGAAATTTTTGAAAAATTTCCTATAAAAATAGGAAATTTTTGAAAAATTTCCTATAAAAATAGGAAATTTTTGAAAAATTTCCTATAAAAATAGGAAATTTTTGAAAAATTTCCTATAAAAATAGGAAATTTTTGAAAAATTTCCTATAAAAATAGGAAATTTTTGAAAAATTTCCTATAAAAATAGGAAATTTTTCAAAAATTTCCTATAAAAATACGAAATATTGAAAAAATTTCCTATAAAAATAAGAAATTTTTGAAAAAATTTCCAATAAAAATTGGAAATTTTTGAAAAATTTCCTATAAAAATATAAAATTTTTGAAAATTTTCCTATAAATATAAAAAATTGTTGAAAAACTTTAAAAACTGTATAATTAGATTTTCGTAATTTTTTAAACAAAAAAAAAATTGAGAAGGTAATAAAAAGTATTTTAATAAATTTCTCTATAAATGAATTGTACTAAAAAAGAAGAATTGCTTCAGCAATAATTTTTGTTGCGAAAATAACCTAAATAAGAAAATATTTTTAAAAGTTCTTTAACCCTTTCTCTACTCTGTTACCATACGGCAATATCAAGTTTTTCTCATAAAATAATTATAATATTTTTCTAAAAACCATTTGTTATAAAGATGATGCTAAAGGGTTAATAAAATCTAGAAAAAAAAATAGAAAAGTGGTAATGGAAAAAGTTCGAGTATCAGGAAAAACTGCAGCCACTTACTACTACTTCTAATAAAGACTAGAAAGAAAAAAAATAGTTGCAATGTCATTAAAATGATAAATGGGATACTTAGCAATGAAGAAAACTTCAAAACCAACTCAAAATCTGGATTAACTAAGGAAAAATGAGAATAAAAATTTTTTTACGAAAGAAAATTTTTAATAATTAATTGTAATGTAGCCATTAGTATTAAGACAGAAAAGAAGCTAAATTTAATTAATTAACGGAATTTTGAAGAATAATCGTGAAATAATTGAAGCTAATAATTCAATATAAAATTTAGTTGGTTAAAGCTTAGATGGTTTGTAATGCATCCACCCTATATAAAGTTTGCACTTAACATTGAATCTTAAATTAGAAATTTTTGAAAAAAATTCCTAAAAAAAATTAAAAATTTTTGAAAAAATTCCTAAAAAAATATGAAATTTTTGAAAAATTCCCTTTAAAAATAAGAAATTTTTCAAAATTTTTTTAAAAATTTCCTTTAAAAAAAAAAATTTTATAGGAAATTATAAATTTTTGAAAAATTTCCTATAACAAAAATAAATTTTTAAAAAATTTCCGAAAAAAATAGGAAATTTTTGAAAAATTTCCAATAAAAATAAGAAATTTTTGAAAAATTTATTATAAAAGAAAGAAATTTTTGAAAAATTTCCTATAAAAATAAAAAAAATTTTGAAAAATTTCCCAACAAATAAGAAGTTTTTGAAAAATTTCCTATAAAAATAAGACGTTTTTGAAAAATTTCCTATAAAAAAAAGAAATCTTTGAAAAATTTCCTATAAAAACAGGAAATTTTCGAAAAATTTCCTATAAAAATAAGAAATTTTTGAAAAATTTCCTATAAAAATAAAAAATGTTAAAAAAAATCCTATGAAAATAAAAAATTTTTAAACAATTTCCTATAAAATCAAGGAATTTTTGAAAAATTTCCTATAAAAAAAGGAAATTTTTAAAAAATTTCCCGTAAAAATAAGAAATTTTTGAAAAATTTTTTGTGCAAATAAAAAATTTTTGAAAAATTTCCTATAAAAATAAGAAATTTTTGAAAAATTTCCTATAAAAATAAGAAATTTTTAAAAAGTTTCCTATAAATATTAAAAGTTTTTAAAAGATAAGAAATTTTTGAAAAATAAGAAATTTTTGAAAAATTTCATAACAAAAATAAGAGATTATTGAAAAATTTCCTATAAAAATAAGAAATTTTTGAAAAATTTCCTATAAAAAAAGAAATTTTTGAAAAATTTCCTATAAAAATAAGAAATTTTTGAAAAATTTCCTATAAAACTAAGAAATTTTTGAAAAATTTCCTATAAAACTAAGAAATTTTTGAAAAATTTCCTATAAGATATTAAAAGTTTTTGAAAGGTTTCCTATAAAAATAAGAAATTTTTTAAAAATTTCCTAAAAAAAATAAGAAATTATTGAAAAATTTCCTACAAAAATAAGAAATTATTGAAAAATTTCCTATAAAAATAAGAAATTTTTTGAAAAATTTCCTATAAAAATAAGAAATTTTTGAAAAATTTCCTATAGAAATATGAAATTTTTAAAAAAATTTCCATAAAAATATGAAATTTTTTAAAAACTTCCTATAAAAATAAGAAATTTTTGAAAAACTCCCTATAAGAATAAGAAATTTTTGAAAAGTTTCCTATAAAAATAAGAAATTTTTGAAAAATTTCCTTTAAAAATAAAAAAATTTTAAATATTTCCTATAAAAATAACAAATTTTTAAAAACTTTTCTATAAAAATCAGAAATTTTTAAAGAATTTCCTACAAAATTGGGAAATTTTTAAAAAATTTCCCATAAAAATAAGAAATTTTTAAAAAATTTCCTTTAAAAATAAGAAATTTTTTAAAAATTTTCTATAAAAATAAGATATTTTTAAAAAAAATTTTCTGTAAAAATAAGAAATTTTTGAAAAATTTCCTATAAAAATAAGAAATTTTTAAAAAATTTCCTATAAAAATAAGAAATTTTTGAAAATTTTCCTATAAGAATAAGAAAGTTTTGAAAAATTTGCTATAAAAATAAGAAATTTTGGAAAAATTTCCTATGAAAAAAAAAAAATTTTGAAAAATTTCCTATAAAAATAAGAACTTTTTGAAATATTCAAACTCAATATACCCGCTTTCCTTTTGATGGTAGGTATCTTAATTTTTTCTGAAACTCTACGCTGCGTTTTAAGAAAATGTTACTTTAGAAATTGTTTTGTTTTTAAAGCTTAAGAGTTCTGAATATGATTTCTATTAACTTTTTGGTCTTTAAAAAATATTTAATGGCATTTTTTTATTAAATATAAAAATGACATAAAATAAAATTGTAAACAAGTGACAAAAATTTCAGTTTGTAGGTTCTATAGCCTTTACCTAACAAAAATAGTTATGTGTATAAAGAAACTATTAATTTTAACCAAAATAAAGGAAAGCTTCAAAAAATTTAAATTAAATTTAAATTTAAATTAGTTATATTGAGCCTTTTTTAAGGAAAAATCCTTTAAAAACCATATAAGCCATTTTGCAGTTTATGGTTCAAAAGTTTCCCACGTCCATACCTACAATAAATGTAAAATGTTGAAAACAAAATAATCTGTTAGCTCTTTTTGTTTGTCAGTCTGAAATATTTTTTGCAACAAATTTTCAAGAGACTTTTGTTGAAACTTTTTCAAATTATCAAATGACAGAATCAATAAAATTAAATGGACAATTATTTGTTAAAAGTAAATAAAAAATTTAAACAATTTTTAGAATGCAAACAAATATTGGTAACAAGGGAAAATATATTGTATTAAATAAAAAGCAGACGAATTTAAATTGAATTTAAACTAAACAATTCAATTTTCGAAAAAAAAAATATGAAATTACTTTGGTTGTACTATTTTAAAGCAAATGCTACTAAAAAGAAAAGTATCAATATTAGAAATCATTTTGATATTGATGAAGTGAAAAACGTTAATAATGCCATATGGCAACAAACAGGATAAAGGGCTTTTAGAAAATACAAAAAAACAAGAAAGTATTAGCTTTCTTATTTACCTATAAATTTTCCAATTTTTCTTTTGTTCCCAAACAATATCGAATTGTTTTTGCCTTTAAGGAGATATTAATGTTCGAACATTTATTTTTGGTTTTTGTATTTATCAAGAACTTTTTCTTACTTTATTTTTCCCCCTAGTAAAATTTACGGTTTGTAGGTGAAAAATATACACATTTTTATTTATTTCCACTGACCCTTTTAAAGTAAATTACTTTTTGTTTTTTTTATTTTTTGCTTCACGTTTCCGAGTACTTAAGTGTTTAGGGAAAGATAAAACTAAATGTAGGTATTTATTTTAGTTCATGATGCCCTATACCAAAAAAATACGTCTGAAGACATTTTTGAAAAATTTCCTATAAAAATTAGAATTTTTTTAAAAATTTCCTTTAAAAACAAGAAATTTAAGAAAAATTTCCTATAAAAATAGGAAATCTTTGAAAAATTTCTTATAAAAATAAGAAATTTTTGAAAAATTTTCTTTACACATAAGAAATTTTTGAAAAATTTCCTATAAAAATAAGAAATTTTTGAAAAATTTCCCATAAAAATAAGAAATTTTTGAAAAATTTCCCATAAAAATAAGAAATTTTTGAAAAATTTCCCATAAGAAAAAGAAATTTTTGAAAAATTTCTTATAAAAACAAGAAATTTTTGAAAAATTTTCTATAAAAAAAAGAAAATTTTGAAAAATTTCCCATAAAAGTAAGAAATCATGAAATTTTCAAAAAAAAAAAATTCCTATAAAAATAAGAAATTTTTGAAAAATTTCCTATAAAACTAGCAAATTTTTGAAAACTAAGAAAAAATAAGAAATTTTGAAAAATTTCCTTTAGAAATGAGAAATCTTTGAAAATTTTCCTTTAAAAATAGGAATTTTTTGAAATATTTTCTATACAAACAAGAAATTTTTGAAAAATTTGCTTAAAAATAATTGTTTTTTTTTCAAAAATTTCCTTTAAAAATAAGAAATTTTTGAAAAATTTCCTATAAAAATAACAAATTTTTAAAAACTTTATAGGAAATTCTTTAAAAATCAGAAATTTTTAAAGAATTTCCTATAAACATAAGAAATTTTTGAAAATTTCCTATAAAAATAAGAAATTTTTGAAAAATTTCCTATAAAAATAAGAAATTTTTGAAAAATTTCCTATAAAAATAAGAAATTTTTGCAAAACTTCCTATAAAACTAAGAAATATTTGAAAAATTTCCTATAAAAAATAAGAAAATTTTGAAAAATTTCTATAAAAATAAGAAATTTTTGAAAAATTTCCTATAAAACTAAGAAATTTTTGAAAAATTTCCTATAAAATTAAAAATATTTTGAAAAATTTCCTATAAAAATAAAAAAAATTTGAAAAATTTCCTATAAAAATAAGAATTTTTTGAAAAATTTCCCATAAAAATAAGAAATTTTTGAAAAATTTCCTATAAAAATAAGAAATTTTTGAAAAATTTCCCAAAAAAATAAGAAATTTTTGCAAAAATTTCGTATAAAAATAAGAAATTTTTGAAAAATTTCCTATAAACATCAGAAATTTTTGAAGAATTTCCTATAAATATAAGAAATTTTTGAAAAATTTCATATAAAAATAGGAAATTTTTGAAAAATTTCATATAAAAATAGGAAATTTTTAAAAAATTTCCTTTAAAAATTAGAAGTTTTTAAAAAATTTCCTATAAAAAAAAGAAATTTTTAAAACATTTCCTATAAAAATAAGAATATATTGAAAAATTTCCTATAAAAATAAGAAAATTTGAAAAATTTCCTATAAAAATAAGAAATTTTTGAAAAATTTCCTATAAAACTAGCAAATTTTTGAAAACTAAGAAAAAATAAGAAATTTTGAAAAATTTCCTTTAGAAATGAGAAATCTTTGAAAATTTTCCTTTAAAAATAGGAATTTTTTGAAATATTTTCTATACAAACAAGAAATTTTTGAAAAATTTGCTTAAAAATAATTGTTTTTTTTTTCAAAAATTTCCTTTAAAAATAAGAAATTTTTGAAAAATTTCCTATAAAAATAATAAATTTTTAAAAACTTTATAGGAAATTCTTTAAAAATCAGAAATTTTTAAAGAATTTCCTATAAACATAAGAAATTTTTGAAAATTTCCTATAAAAATAAGAAATTTTTGAAAAATTTCCTATAAAAATAAGAAATTTTTGAAAAATTTCCTATAAAAATAAGAAATTTTTGAAAAATTTCCTATAAAAATAAGAAATTTTTGCAAAACTTCCTATAAAACTAAGAAATATTTGAAAAATTTCCTATAAAAAATAAGAAAATTTTGAAAAATTTCTATAAAAATAAGAAATTTTTGAAAAATTTCCTATGAAACTAAGAAATTTTTGAAAAATTTCCTATAAAATTAAAAATATTTTGAAAAATTTCCTATAAAAATAAAAAAAATTTGAAAAATTTCCTATAAAAATAAGAAATTTTTGAAAAATTTCCCATAAAAATAAGAAATTTTTGAAAAATTTCCTATAAAAATAAGAAATTTTTGAAAAATTTCCAAAAAAAATAAGAAATTTTTGCAAAAATTTCGTATAAAAATAAGAAATTTTTGAAAAATTTCCTATAAACATAAAAAATTTTTGAAGAATTTCCTATAAATATAAGAAATTTTTGAAAAATTTCATATAAAAATAGGAAATTTTTGAAAAATTTCATATAAAAATAGGAAATTTTTAAAAAATTTCCTTTAAAAATTAGAAGTTTTTAAAAAATTTCCTATAAAAAAAAGAAATTTTTAAAACATTTCCTATAAAAATAAGAATATATTGAAAAATTTCCTATAAAAATAAGAAAATTTGAAAAATTTCCTATAAAAATAAGAAATTTTTGAAAAATTTCCTATAAAAATTTTTCAAAAATTTCTTATATTAAAATAAAAAATTTGAAAAATTTCCTATAAAAATAATTTCCTACAAAAATAAAATTTTTTTAAAAAGTTTCCTATAAAAATAAGAAATGTTAGAAAATTTGTTTATAAAAATAATAAATTTTTGGAAAATTTCCTATAGAAATAGAAAATTTTTGAAAAATTTCCTATAAGAAATTTTTGAAAAATTTCCTATAAGAATAAGAAATTTTTGAAAAATATCCTATAAAAAGAGAAAATTTTGAAAAATTTCCTATAAAAAAAAAAAAAAGAAATTTTTGAAAAATTTACTATAAAAATAAGAAATGTTTGAAAAATTTCCTATAAAAATAAGAAATATTTGAAAAATTTACTAAAAAAATCGGAAATTTTTGAAAAATTTCCTATAAAAATAAGAAATTTTTGAAAAATTTCCTATAAAAATAAGAAAATTTTGAAAAATTTCCTATAAAAATAAAAAAAAAAAATAAATTTCCTATGAAAATAAGAAATTTTTGAAAAAAATTTCCTATCAAAATAGTAAATTTTTGTCTTTAATAATAATTTCTATAATTTAACAGAATATGATAATATGACCTCAATGGATAGGGTATCACATAAACCTTTTTACTAGTTTTGTTTTATTCTTCCTTTATTGCTGTAATTTAATAAAATACAGAAAAAAACTCATATTATTTTCTATATATTATAATTTTTATTTCGCTTAACCTTTTTTGTACAATTTCTCCTTTAAACTATTTTTATTTTGTGTTTAGTTCTTTTGCTTAAGGATTTAAGTCGTTAAGAAGGAGGAAAAATTTACTATATAAGACTATAAGGAAAATCCAAAGGATTTGGTAATTTTTTTCTTTGTTTCATCCATTTCCAACAAGAAACAGCTGGTAAAGGTATTAAACCATGAAAAATTAAGAAGATTAGAAAAACATATGTTTTCCCAAATAATGTGGGTTAATAACAAAACAGACCGAGATTTTCTTTTTTTTGGACTTGAATAAAGAATGACGAAGGTTGTGATGAGATATTTTTATAAAACCTCAAGGTATAACTAAAAAAGAGTTATCCTTTTATTAATTTAGCTATCATTTATTTTGGGCAAATTAATTATTGTTTAAGGTAAAGTTTTGGATTTATATAAAAACTGTGAACAAAAAAATATTTAGGGTTACAAATGATAAATTTAAATTTTATTGGGCTTTTGTTTTGCTACATTATGATATTTAGAAAAAAAGTTGTAAGCGTTTAAATGAAACAATAAAACAATTAATATCAATCATACGTCGTGGTGTCTGTAACTTTTAAACACAAAAAACTATTGTCAACTTTTCTATAGAAATGTCTTCCTATCGTCAATTTTTCTATAGAAATGTCTTCCTATCGTCAAATATTCCACAGAAATGTCTTCCTATCGTCAACTTTTCTATAGGAATGTCTTCCTATCGTCAACTTTTCTATAGAAATGTCTTCCTATCGTCAACTTTTCTATAGAAATGCCTTCCTATCGTCAACTTTTCTATAGAAATGTCTTCCTATCGTCAACTTTTCTATAGAAATGTCTTCCTATCGTCAACTTTTCTATAGAAATGTCTTCCTATCGTCAACTTTTCTATAGAAATGTCTTCCTATCGCCAACTTTTCTATAGAAATGTCTTCCTATCGTCAACTTTTCTATAGAAATATCTTCCTATCGTCAACTTTTCTATAGAAATGTCTTCCTATCGTCAACTTTTCTATAGAAATGTCTTACTATCGTCAACTTTTCTATAGAAATGTCTTCCTATCGTCAACTTTTCTATAGAAATGTCTTCCTATCGTCAACTTTTCTATAGAAATGTCTTCCTCTCGTCAACTTTTCTATAGAAATGTCTTCCTATCGTCAACTTTTCTATAGAAATGTCTTCCTATCGTCAACTTTTCTATAGAAATGTCTTCCTATCGTCAACTTTTCTATAGAGATGTCTTCCTATCGTCAACTTTTCTATAGAAATGTCTTCCTATCGTCAACTTTTCTATAGAAATGTCTTCCTATCGTCAACTTTTCTATAGAAATGTCTTCCTATCGTCAACTTTTCTATAGAAATGTCTTCCTATCGTCAACTTTTCTATAGAAATGTCTTCCTATCGTCAACTTTTCTATAGAAATGTCTTCCTATCGTCAACTTTTCTATAGAAATGTCTTCCTATCGTCAACTTTTCTATAGAAATGTCTTCCTATCGTCAACTTTTCTATAGAAATGTCTTCCTATCGTCAACTTTTCTATAGAAATGTCTTCCTATCGTCAACTTTTCTATAGAAATGTCTTCCTGTCGTCAACTTTTCTATAGAAATGTCTTCCTATCGTCAACTTTTCTATAGAAATGTTTTCCTATCGTCAACTTTTCTATAGAAATGTCTTCCTATCGTCAACTTTTCTATAGAAATGTCTTCCTATCGTCAACTTTTCTATAGAAATGTCTTCCTATCGTCAACTTTTCTATAGAAATGTCTTCCTATCGTCAACTTTTCTATAGAAATGTTTGCCTATCGTCAATTTTTCTATAGAAATGTTTGCCTATTTTCAACTTTTCTATAGAAATATTTGCCTATCGTCAACTTTTTTATAGAAATGTCTTCCTACCTTCAACTTTTCTATAGAAATGTCTTCCTCTCGTCAACTTTTCTATAGAAATGTCTTCCTATCGTCAACTTTTCTATAGAAATGTCTTTCTTAAAAAATTTAAATAATTTTCTTTTAAAGCCAAATCCCCATAAATATCAAATCAACAAATTTCACTTAACTGCCATATCCTTAACTTTAACACATGGCTCTTCCATTATCCCGGCAGCCACAAAATTTTTATACAAAAGACAAAAACAATCCCCAAAAATTCATTACAATTCCAGACAACCTCTTAAGTCGAACCGAATAAATTAACAAACCTTTTGCATAATGAGTACCAATAAAAGGTTAATTGTTTAACCACAAAAATCCAGGTGAGAATCGTAAATTTACACGGAAAAATGTTGTGGAAAGTGGTAAGTTAATGTTTAACAAAAATTAATTGCACGCAACATTATTTGCGTCGGCAAACAGAAGCTGAAGCTGAGCAAAAAAAGAACATGATTGTGCATGTTCCAAAGAAGGCATATGATTTAAAGCTGTTTATTATCTGGCGAAGATATTGTTATACCCTTCACCACCATAGGTGGAAAGGGTATTATAAGTTTGTGATGATGTATGTAACGCATAGAAATATTTGTCTTAGACCCATTTTTTAGTATACCAATAGGCTTAGAATCACTTTCTGGGTCGATTTAGCGATGTCAGTCCGTCCGTCTGGCTGGACCACTATGTAAACCATGTAATCAAACTACAGGTCGTAATTCCAAAGAAAATTTGATAAAATTTAACACAGATCGTTATTTTGATATTGGGACCATGGCTATCGAAATTCGTCAAAATCGGTCTATTATTTATGGTATCTCCCATATGTCCCACTTCCCGAAATTTATATATTATATACAAATATCAATATTTATGAAACTTAACTTAAATACTGCTTATATAAGCTTAAATCAATATACCAAATTTCGTTAAAATCGGTCCACATTTGACCATAGCTCCCATACAAAAATCACTAAGACGCTCGTAAATCCAAAGATAATGAGAACTTTAAGTTTATTTTTTTCATACATTATTTTTGCAATAACTATAATTAACTTGCCAAATGCCGAGATAATCGGTCCACATTTAACCCTAGCTCTCATATAAGCTTAAATATATAAGTTTTGAGAAAATGTTTGTATGATGGCAAAATTTAGCAAATTTTTCTTTATACAGCAAAAATAACACCTTTGACCTTAGTGGTGAAGGGTATCGTATGGTCGGGCTTGACCGACCATAGCGCTCTCTTACTTGTTTTAATTATTATTATTTGAGATTTTGACATAAAAATACGTAATAAACAATTTTTGTTCTATACGTTTTGTTTGTTTTTTCTCAGAATTTAACAAAAGCTTTTGAGGTATTTAAGTTAATCATCGTGCTTGTCTTTTCATAATATTCAACGAAATATAGCTTATGTGTATGTATGTGTATTCTTCATACCATCATATCCAGTAACAGTAAAATCTGTGTTATTCTAATAAAACATTTTTACTGCCTAAGTTTTATTTAACATATTCTTGTTCTTTTTGTGCCTTAGAAAGAATTTCTTTAAGATAAGTTTTTATGTGAATTTCGCTTTCAGCTTGAAATACGCATGTGGGTGTTTTAATTGGAAAGGTTATCATATTAATAAAATTCTAGTTTTGTTTTATTATACAAATGAAAATGTTTTTACTGCAAACACTTACATAAATATAATAAAACCAAATTAAGTTACACCCTACATTAGGGGGAGTACTATGTGTGGATATTAACTGTTAAAGCTAAATAGTTTTAGTCCACTGAAGTTTCATATCCACCATCAAAAAGAATAGGGGGGGGTGAATATTGAGATTCTGTTTGTAATTACCTTGATATCGGCTCAAAAAACAAAAAGGGATTTGTATTCGGAATCCCTGAATTCTAAGTCGATGCCTGTCTGTCAGATTTTTGTGATCATTTTGATTTTTTGTATGAAAAACCTAAAATGGGCAGCACTTTCTTAAATATACGTCCAATCGAGAAAATACATGATTTTTGTGATCATTTCGATTTTTGTATGAAAAACTTAAAATTGGCTGTAGTTTCTTAAATAAGCGTCCAATTGAGAAAATACTTGATTTTTGTGATCATTTTGATTTTTTGTATGAAAAACCTAAAATTGGCTGTAGTTTCTTAAATAAGCGTCCAATCGAGAAACTACTTGATTTTTGTGATCATTTTAATTTTTTGTATGAAAAACCTAAAATGGGCAGCAGTTTCTTAAATATACGTCCAATCGAGAAAATACATGATTTTTGTGATCATTTCGATTTTTGTATGAAAAACTTAAAATTGGCTGTAGTTTCTTAAATAAGCGTCCAATTGAGAAAATACTTGATTTTTGTGATCATTTTGATTTTTTGTATGAAAAACCTAAAATTGGCTGTAGTTTCTTAAATAAGCGTCCAATCGAGAAAATACTTGATTTTTGTGATCATTTTGATTTTTTGTATGAAAAACCTGAAATTGGCTGTAGTTTCTTAAATAAGCGTCCAATCGAGAAACTACTTGATTTTTGTGATCATTTTAATTTTTTGTATGAAAAACCTAAAATGGGCAGCAGTTTCTTAAATATACGTCCAATCGAGAAAATACTTGATTTTTGTGATCATTTCGATTTTTGTATGAAAAACCTAAAATTGGCTGTAGTTTCTTAAATAAACGTCCAATTGAGAAAATACTTGATTTTTGTGATCATTTTGATTTGTATGAAAAACCTCAAATAGGCTATAGGTTCTTAAATAAGCGTCCAATCGAGAAAATACTTGATTTTTGTGATCATTTTGATTTTTTGTATGAAAAACCTAAAATTGGCTGTAGTTTCTTAAATAAGCGTCCTATCGAGAAAATACTTGATTTTTGTGATAATTTTGATTTTTTATATGAAAAACTTAAAATTGGCTGTAGTTTCTTAAATATGCGTCCAATCGAGAAAATACTTGATTTTTGTGATCATTATGATTTTTTATATGAAAAACCTAAAATTGGCTGTAGTTTCTTAAATATGCGTCCAATCGGGAAAATAATTGATTTTTGATTTTTTGTATAAAAACCTAAAATTGGCGGTAGTTTCTTAAATAAGCGTCCAATCGAGAAAATACTTGATTTTTGATTTTTTGTATGAAAAACTTAGAATTGGCTGTAGTTTCTTAAATATGCATCCAATCGAGAAAATACTTGATTTTTGTGATCATTTTGATTTTTTGCATGAAAAACCTAAAATTGGCTGTAGTTTCTTAAATATGCATCCAATCGAGAAAATACTTGATTTTTGTGATCATTTTGATTTTTGTATAAAAAACCTAAAATTGGCTGTAGTTTCTTAAATATGTATCCAATCGAGAAAATACTTGATTTTTGTGATCATTTTGATTTTTTGCATGAAAAACCTAAAATTGGCTGTAGTTTCTTAAATATGCGTCCAATCGAGAAAATACTTGATTTTTGTGATCACTTTAATTTTTTGTATGAAAAACCTAAAATTGGCTGTAGTTTCTTAAATATGCGTCCAATCGAGAAAATACTTGATTTTTGTGATCATTTTGATTTTTTGCATTAAAAAACCTAAAATTGGCTGCAGTTTCTTAAATATGCGTCCAATCGAGGAAATAATTGATTTTTGTGATCATTTTAATTTTTAGTATGAAAAACCTTAAATAGGCTATAGTTTCTTAAATAAGCGTCCAATCGAGAAAATGCTTGATTTTTGTGATAATTTTGATTTTTGATATGAAAAACTTAAAATTGGCTGTAGTTTCTTAAATATGCGTCCAAGCGAGAAAATACTTGTTTTTTGTGATCATTTTGATTTTTTGTATGAAAAACCTTAAATTGGCTGTAGTTTCTTAAATAAGCGTCCAAGATCGGTTTACATTTGACCATAGCTGCAATATAACCTCGCCTAGGCTAATCGCTTATTTGCTAATAAATGACAAATTATTACAGGTAAATATGATGATAAAATTTGGTATATAGAAATTTTATATTAGCCCTAGGCAACATGTAAAATTTCATCGAAATCGGTTCACATTTAACAATAGTTTCCATACAAAAAACTTACGGAAATGGCCTAAATTCCACCTAAAGTACACAATAAATGATAAACTGTAATAGCTTTGGCCACTAAATTTAGCACAAGGAAGTTTTATGTCAACGCCAACCAGTGTGCAAAATTTTGTCGCACGCGGTCACCATTTGACCATGGTTCCCATATAAAAAACTTAAGGAAACGCAAATACAAAAAGAAAAGGGGTTTATGTCCGTCTGTCAGTCAGATAAAAGCACGATAACTCCTTAACTACAAAAGCTAAAAAGACAAAATTCTGCAAAAGTATTTTCTAAATGTTGTAGAGTTGTGTACTGAAAATGAGCGAAATCGGTTCACATTTAGTTAGAGCTCCCATATAAACCTGCCCCGGTAATCACATAAATGCTGATAAATTGAAAACAATTGTAATATCTATGACAACTAAATTTAGAGCAGAGAAGATTTATGCAATTTTTGGTCAGAATATAAAATTTTATAGAAATTGATCCATATTTGACTACAGCTTTCATATAAAAACCACTCCCGAAAACCAAAAAAAAATTAACAAAGGCCAGTTAAAAGCTATTAAATTAGAAACTACAGCTATGTCTACTCAGTTTTGCATAAATAAGCTTTATATAAATACTTAATGATAAATGGCACTGAAAATTTTAACTTTTCATATTCTAATACTTCTACACTGGCATTATTAACCTGTCAACCTCTTTTCTTTTCATTGTGTGCGTATGTATAAAATTCGTCATGGCCGAAGCTTTTAAATACATCCTTTTCTATTGTTATATTCTTAATAAGTGCCTATACTCGTACATCATATATCATCATGTTACACAAATTAACTTCTTAAACAACCTTAAACCCACAACTTCATTTATGTTAACACGTGTCCCCCGACGTTGAGCCTTAAGATTTTCTATGTGGTAAAAGAAGCTTACCCAAGAAATTTACAAATTAGAAACGAGAGATAAAACCTTATGCTAAAGATACTTTACACGTGTGTTAGTAATTATTTTTACTTCCTTTATCTAACCCCTGATTTCCGCTCATACTGAATTTCTAAATTGCAATATTTAAATGTATTTTAATAGCCTATTCCTATGTCTGCTTGTGTTAATACTTTATGACTGTCTGTGTCTACCTGTTCGTTTGTATTAATATTTGTGTATTTTTGAAGATGTTTGCATTTTACTAAATTAAGATTCTAACTGCTAGATAACTTTTAGTCTAAGGTCAGAATAAATATTGCAAAAGTACTTATACATAATGTATTTATATGTAAGTGCTAAAAAAATTGCATTAAGTTAATGACTTTTTAATTTTTCAGGTGTTTGTCAGAATTTATTTTACCATAAAACAAGTAAGAATGTTATATTCGACTGTGCCGAATCTTGTGTACCCACTATCAAATTGTGTTAAGTTTAGAAACATATCTCATATACATATAAGCTCTATGTAAATTTAAAAAATTTCCATAGATTTTATAAACTCTATGCAAATTTAAAAAATTTCCATACATTCTATAAACTCTATGCAAAATTGAAAAAATTTCCATAGATTTTATAAACTCTATGTAAATTTAAAAAATTTCCATAGATTTTATAAACTCTTTATAAATTTAAAAAATTTCCATAAATTTTTATAAACTCTTAAAAAAATACTTATTCATTTGTCACAAAAAATGTGATAAATAATGAACCGTTCAACCGATTCTGAGCAAACTTCACATAAACCATCTACTAAATAGTCCAAACAAAGCCTAAACATTTGGTTTGGATAGGTCAGCTCCTACTTGAGTTATAAAATTACAACGAAAAGTGAATTAATTTTTATATATTAAGAAGAAGATTAAACTCCATACATTTGTTTTCTGCCAATAGTGAAATTAAACTAAATAAAGAATAATGAAAAATAAATAAACTTACAAACAAACATACATTTCTCGAGCACCTGTGTGTGCTTTAGCTTTCTCTCATTCGATAATTGTTTTCTTTAGTTGTTTCCCAGTTAGTTTGCAAAAACTAAGTTAGTTTGGATTCGATCGGTACCCCTATCATAACCACGTGAAAGGTT